>QLOZ01005346.1:0-20339 GCA_003314065.1 Lactarius sp. MG50 | reverse complement strand
GCACTCGGTTGCTGAATGCGGGCCTCCTTGCGAATTCGACTGAGCTCGCGCTTCCAGATTCCTTCGACTTCCTCTTCGCAAATGTCCTTTGTTTCCGCGCCGATGCCAAGCCCGCGGAGGACCTCGTCTGGCCTGACACCTTCCGCGAGGGCTACGCCGCGGTTTGGTTGGGTATTAGCGAGGTTTTTCGTACCCCGACTGGAGAATGACGTTGTCCGCGAGAGCTTGCGACCAGGCGATGAAGCGGATAGTGAGACGAGGCCGACCGTCTCCAAGACTCCCGCAAGGTCACCGAATTCGCTGCGTGACACGGGTGTGAACGTGTCGGATTCGCCACGTGTGAGGATTGCACCATAGAACGCGTGCAATTGGGTCATCTCGATGCTTGCCTGGATCGCAGGCATGGGAGTCGGCGACGAGCTGGAGCGTTTTACTGGTGAACGGGGAGGGGATCCTTGAGTGGCCGAGAGAAGCGGAAGTGAAGCCCCAGCGCGACGGGACGCTAAAAGGAGCGCAAGCAGGGAGAGACGTGCATGCAGGCCAAGATTGCGGACTTTAGCGACAGTCTCGCTGTTAGTAGAACCTTTCGACAGCAAGGTAGACGAGGCAGCAGGTGTAACCTTAGACGCTGGGGCATATGCCTTGAGGGCAGCGAGAATATGTGAAGGTGTTACCGGAGGCGTGTCTTTTTCACTGGCGGGGGGTTGGGTAACAGCGAGGTCAATTGCGCCACGAAGAACTTCGAACAGGGAGCGCACATCTCCCGTCTGCGCGGCAATTTTCCTGGAAAGGAGAGAAAGGGTTGGCGCGGGAAGGAACCGTTGTACGACCGCCTCAGAAGTCGGGCTTTCGAGAGAAGTGAGTGATTTGAGCCGCGACTGTAGGATGGATAGAAGTTGCTCGGGATCATAGGGCGCAAAATGAAGTGTAGAAACACCGGTGACGCCATCCACAGAGAGAGCGGAAGCAGAGGACGTAAGCGTGTGGGTGTTGGCAATACCAATGATGCGCAATGTTGGGGAATGGTTCCGCGCGAGGGCAAAAAGAGATGCAAGTGTCTGCGATGAAGCGGCCACATGATCGATCTCATCAAGAATAACAATACTGCCGGACATGTGTCAGCCGAGCTCGTAAGTGCATTTTACCGACTGACCATTTGGAAGTCCGGTTGGAAAGCATTTTTCCGACAACCTCGCAACTACGAGCCTTGCCCCTGCGTTTGTCCGGGGATCCTAATTCCTCTATTAGTCGCTCCCACACGGCTTCAAGGCCATTAAGTGCCATGCAATTGATGACCACAATCTTGACATTATTTTCGAGGAGTGCAACCTCAAAAGTTGCGAGGATAGAGTTTACCAAAGCGGTCTTACCACAGCCAGGGGAGCCGGAAATATACAAGACGGGTTTTATCGCCTGAGCCGAATTGATGAATTCGGTTATGAAATCCCTGATGAATTGTCGCTCGGGAATACGACCAGCGATGTCAGCCGAGCCGTTACAAGTTGCACGAAGGAGTGCGCGAGTCCGAATGTGCAGGGGTAAAGGGATAGAAGGGGTTAGTGGAGGTGTCTGTAATCCCAAATGAGCAATGGACATTGTCGGAGTATTCGGTGTTACAAGGTTCGATGTCGATACATGACGACGCAGAGCTAGGCGTTTGCTTAGGGTTAGAGAGGATGAATAAAAAGTAGTAGAAACTGCATACTCATACGAGAATGCGTCGGGGTAACAAATTCTGTGCTAGAACGTCTGAGGGCGCGGGGAGACCCGACGAGAAGGTCTACGCGCAATGGGGGTATATTCTCCTTGTTGCCATTGCGATCCGTAGGTGTGGAGGATGTGCGAGGACGCTTAGCACACGGGCCCAAGTCGACGGGGGATGCGTCATCGTTGTCGTCAAGGGGGTCGGCAGAAACGGACTTGATACTTGCTGGGGATGGTGCAGTATCAAGCTGTGACTGATGGGTACGCTTGCCGAGAACTGAGGTCCTCGAAGAGCGACGCTGGACAACAGAAGAGGACATCAAGGGCAGAGTAAGAGAACCTAACACCGGAATTCCCGCATTTTACTCTCGGGACGCATTCAAACTCAGCCAGCCGCACACCAATCAATTAATCCAAGTCGCGTCAGCTCGCGTCGCGTCGCGCTAATCACGTGCGTTAACCGCGTCGCGACCTCTCACCTAATCCTGCTTACTACTACTACAACCTCTCCCGGGCCCTAGCTCATAACAACGAATATTCGAATGAAATGAATGTAAATGGCCTTATACATTGGAGCACCTTGCACTTATTCACTATGGCTCATATCAACCTGCCCGTCACTTCGAATGATGTCTTCAGGCTTCTGGGCATGCACTCATGTCAAACTTCTTGTGGCGCAGCCCAGGCTGGCACTTGCCAGGCTATCCATTCTCATCATTTTTTTTCTGCCTTTCAACACGTATAGGACCCCATCATCTCCGAGACGGAGGTGTCTCTTTCGTAGTTCCTCTCCAATCGAGGAGTTACAGCATTGACTAAACGGCCCCGATTATTTGAAGACGGCGACTCGGATGAGGACGAAGATCAGCCCCTTCCCACCGCACGCATGAATCTCCCTTCATCTCCGTTCCGCGAGAATGGTGCGAAGCCCTATTCTCCTTGTTGTGGTGGCAAGGTTACAAAGTAAGATGTTGACAGCCCAAGCAGCACCCATATCTATTCCACCTCCATCAGACGATGAGATAGGTCGGGAAATCCCCCTCCAAAACACATCCGAGGTGGTGGATAAGACAGATAGACGAAGGCCAGCCCGATCGCCTTGCCACCGGCGTCACTGTCGACAACGAGGATCACGCCGTCTTCCGGCTCCGCTTGGCTGCCATTCTCTTGGTGCATGTGACATGCGCAGACCTAGAATGATGAAGCCCTAGAAGCCACCCGCCATCGAATTGCGAAGGCATGTGATCCGAGGAATACCTGTCAAAGAATGACGGTCACCCTCGGTTCCACGTCATTCTCACGAACATCAAGACGCTGTTTCGCAAGCAGCTTCCCGAGAATGTATGACCGGGCTCGTCTTCGATTGCAGCGCGAAATGCGTCGCGATTTGTAGGCGGAAATACAAGGTCGTCAGAGGCATGTGCTACTAGTACCGCCTGTTTCCACATAGCGGCTTTGAGAGATTGTTTTCTTTGCGACAGCGTCAATACCTCAAGAAAAAAGATTGTTTATGCCGACTAAAACAAATGTTTCGACTTATGTGCTCGTGGATGAGTCGATCACGGTGTTATGGTGGTTCTTACTGGACCACCTTAAAGCCCAGACATGACGCGCGTTCTAGCATACGCCGACAACGTTGCTGTTGGGTACTTCGAATGACAAGGCTTCTCGGTCATGGCGCTTGATCGGTCTGTCGGCGCGGGCTACATCAGAAACTATGAAGGCCGCACAATCATGCGCTGCACGGTGACGATGTTGCGCCGTGTCGACCCTACTGCCGCACCGGATACCGTCGCGAAACAGCGCGAGACCGTCTTCCACAGATACTGCAAGTATCGAAGAACCATGAAGTGTATCTAAGCCTGCCTCAATTTTAAGACGGCTCAGGAGAACGTCTGGTCGTCGATCGCCGAGATGTGCCTGGGCTCCGGGGTCCCATGCGTATTTTTATGTCTTGATCGTTTGCGGCAGCCGTTCATCTGCCTCTGTGACAGGTGGATACCCAGAGGTGTCAACATCGTAAGTGTGTCATTCAGTTTTGATCGCTGAGTATAGTATGTGCCATCGACAGTATGACAAGCAGGGGAGGGGAAAACCAGTGAAGAAGAACATGGACTCGGAGTTGAACACTATGAGCCGCCGCCTGTCGCAGTGACAGTCCCGTGAACCCGTAAACTCCCGGACGCGGGCCCTGTGATGTAACCGAACAACCAACGGGTACGTCTCCCTTGTTGGTGTCCAAATTTCCATCTCCCCTCCTTATACGTGCCGAGGATTTGTAGTGACGCCCAACCGATGTTTGATAATTGTCTGTTCTACGCGTCAGGGGATCGACATGGTACAAACACGCGAACAGGCTCGAAAAGGCGTTTAGAGAGAGCATGGCACATCAGGAAAAGATCACGTCTGATTGCATCAAGGACGTCAAGATATCGTATCAGGGGGTCATGGAGCTTTTTGTTCCTATGTAAGTAGGCAATTTAAGCGAAAAGTGTTTCGTCGACAGTCCAGGTGCGGGCTCCGGGGCAAGCACCAGGATGCACTCCCTAATTCTGTCCACCAAGTATCTTACAAGTGGGTGGTGGGGCTCATCGGGGTTGCGGGGCATGCTAGACAAGACCTCTGTCTCCGCCTTGCGCCGCGTGAACAGCATATGCACTAGTTCCCTCTTCCATCGTTCTGGAAGCTTGCGGCGCAGCATAGAGCGCGCCTGGGATAGACGAAGCGTCATCCTGAAGCCGTATAATACCGAACTAGAACTAACCTTCTTCTCGTCTGCATGTGAAATCGGAATTAATACATCCCTTTCGATTCCGAACCTATCTCGAGTGAGTACATGTATGGCTTGGAGCCTGTGCGAGTGTGAGAAACTTGCGATGCTAGTTCGCTTGCCCAGACGCCGATGCACTCAACGCGCGGGGCCGCGAGCTTGCATGACTCGTGGCGAAGTGCTACGCTACCGAATTTGTAGACCGATACGATGTCTAGGCCATATGCGTCTCCGTCAACAAGTGCAATGACCGGGACTCTAGTGAAAAAATTGTGAAAGATATTTCGACACGCGTAATTCGGCGTACGTGGACGGAAGGTTGTCTGATAGCGTCTTGACGAACTGCCGTGTAGCAAGGTCGGGATAACCCTTACCCTGCACTCCAGTGATTAGCAAAGTAGAACGAGGCAAGGGATGTACTATACGGTTATCATGATTCCGGTCCCTGGCTGCCAGGAAGGGTGCCGTACGAAGGACAGTTGACAAAGTGTTTGAAATATAGCCTTAGTCATGAGTGAGGCCATTGATGACTGACATGAAAGAGCGAAACTCATATACCTCTTTCTCAACAATGAGGACCCACTTGACATTATTCGGAACGTCAAGGGATAATATATCCTCAGCAACGGGGATAAGCGTTCCCTATCCACGACGAGAGGATAATGGAATAGAACGCCTAAAGGGGGGGTTCTTACCTCGGTCTCCACTATCTGGATGACTTCACCACGAACTGTATGAATGGATAAACCAGCGCCACAAATTAGGCCCTTTTGTGAGGCACGCTTGGAGGATGGGACAATTTTAACAGGTTTGACCGTATGTAGATAACGTGCTTATTTACGACGTTCAAGTGGGCCCTTCTGGTGTCAATAGTTGCCGCGAGATCATCGACAAGCTAGTACCAAGGTAAGTGCTCCCACTACGATTGAGTCGAGGTTGATGGAAAATGACTAACTTTATCCACGACGCTTTGCCTCTTAAATAGTGGGACGTCCTTGTAAAAAAGGTCCCTTTTGAGAGAGATTACTGATGACCTATGGCTTTACTCGCATATATGTACCTTTTCGTAGTCGGGAGTCCGTCCATCATCGCCTCATGAGCCAAGTCTGCAACTCGGAAGAATTGTGCTAGGGAATTAGTCTGAGTTGGAATGAATCGTGAGTAGCTCTACCAAAGGGTAAGATGCTTGCACCCATTCCCCTCGGGAAAAGCTGTGCTCGGGTACCGAAAGCCCTGTGGTCCTGGATGACAACTGTACAGAAATAAGCCACACGGTATGGTAGCATACCCATCCTTTGATAGTCTTTTTCGATCAGTCAATCTGAGCTCAAGTTTCCTTAGGGTTTTTGTCTTCCTGCGTAAGACGTCCTTAACATCTCCCTCTGTGGATGGAAGTGCGGCAGAGAGCTGTTCCAAGAAATCTACGACCATTGCCTCAATGCGCTGAACTGACGAGTACCTTATAGCAAGTCAATATGTATATGCGTCGATAAATTGTCGATTCACTGAGTAGCCTTGAGAGATTCCTCAACCGCAGATGGAAGTAGAATGGCTCCTTTTCCGGGTAGATCCTTGTTTCGAACTGGCGTCGCCCCCGAGAATGTTGTTTCACATTTCCCATCTAGCTGAGAGCAATCCTCGGAGTCAGAATCATCCAGAATCAGAGTATAGTCACTCGATTCTTCGTATAAAACGGGCTGCCCCTGCCCTGATTCCGACAAGTTCCGTGCAGGAATCGCTAGGGAGCTTGAGTGGATCTTGAGAACCCCAGGCAAGGAACTGAAGTCGTCCGAGTCAGCAAGCAAATCTGAGAAGGAATCGCAGTCGTCCCCAGTGTCTGAGAGTAAGCCAAGCATTTCAAGGGGGGATCGGAGTTGAGTAGCACAACACCTGCGCTCGCTCAAGGTCGTCGCGCCGACAAATTGGGCTTTATGGTTTCCCATTTAGGAAAATGAGACACTCATTGCAGAGCAGGTGGTTAGGAAACTGACAGTCGACTAAGTTCAGTGAGTGTACTAGTACAGTAACTTATTACAGTACTAGCAAGGGCGCCGTATACGAAGTTTCCGTTAGCTTATTCAGTTCATTGTTCAGTTGCGAGAGTGAGGGCGCTATTACTAAAGCGCGACGCGTTTGTTTGGCTTATTGTTTGTGACAAGCACGACAGCCAGCCAGCCAGCAGCGGCAGGTGAACACAGTTTGTTCGGATAGTAGCCACGGTGGATGGTCGCACGCCTACTCGCTCGAGGAGTCGTCGCGTCCACCTACTGCGTTTCTTGTCCACTATTTTCCCTCTTCTTGTCTCCAAATTCCGTTCCATTTCACTTCTTGATACACGCGCATTATGGCCACCCTCACCCGTCGTCCTCTCGAAGGAAAGCGTTCCCTCCCACAAGTCATATCTACAGGCTCTCCCCTTTCTCGCTTGTCAACGCGGTCTCTTTCTTCAACTGCAAAGCGCCCCCGCTCTCCGGACGCACTTCTTGATTCTCAACAACCTCTCAATGCAAAGCGACCCAAGCCGGTCCCACAATCCCCTTCTGTCACCCCAGCCCCGCAGGAGGAAGATTCAAGACTAAAGGAGAGAAAACGCGCGGAACGTGAAGCTCAGAAGGAGGAGTTTCGTGTTAAGTACACACGTGCATTCCCTAAGTTTTCTTTCTACCTTCACTGGGATGTGTCCGAGGGAGATCCAGACGCAAGAGAGAGGCTGCACGCCAGAATAAACTATATGGATGCTGTGCGCTTTGGTTCCACTTTTTCCCACATATTGATACTGATGCCGAGTCGATCGCAATAGCGAGTTGAGGATTTCTTCTCCAAGGATAACATTACTCATTTTATCACAAATCTCCCTATTCCCCAAGACGATATCACGACCAACAATAATAAGGAGAATATGTTGGCTTCGACGTCCCGGACACCAACCATGTTAAAGAGTCCCATTAGACTCAAGGGTCGGTACGTCTGGTTTCCTTAGAGTGGCCCAGCTCGGGTTCGCGATATGAACATTCCGTTTGTTAGTCACATTGAGGATCTACCCACTGTCAATGATGATCGGCTCTTGCTCAAGGCTGTTGAGTGGAAGATGAAAATATGGACTGTGGCCAAGCTTGAAAGTGTTTTGGATCGATGTCAGCCGCCCGTAAACCCAGAGCTCTCCAGAACGGGCCCTGCGGCTGGCGCGCCCCAGACCCTATCCCGTCTCCTTCAATCAGAACGCTTGCACGGGACTACCGAGCGGGATCCCAATGAAAAACGTCTTGGCTTTCACTACTTTTCCAAGAACTCCTACTTCATCCTTGTCGAGGATCTGAACGATGAACTCGCAACTATTCATGCGTTGGAATATTCAATCAAGAAAGGGCGTGACGGCAAAGAATTTGGCGATTGGCCCGTACTGTACTGTCATCCACGGGCGCGTGGGCCATTCATCGAATTCGACAAAAACGAGGCCCGGCGAGCAGAACGCGCTGAACGACAAGAGAAGGCGCGTGAACAGGAACGTGTTCGACGTGCGGCGAGGCTGCGCGAACACGAGATGCAGAGGAAGATGCATGCCGATCGGCTGCAGGCGAGGAAGGCTGGAGACCTGCGGCGGTCGGTGTCTATGGTCAACTTGCACCGACGGATATCTGTAGGCGAAAACGGACAGCCACAACAAGATTTCATTGACCTTGATGTAGAGGCGGGAGATGCATATGAATCTGCTCACGCATCAGGCTACTTGGCATCCGGCTACATGGCTGCATCAGGAAATAGCATGGCGATCACGTCCACGACAGGTACTACGTCTACGTCTGGTCTCTCAATGCGTGTTACCACGCAAATGCCCCCTGCGTTGCGCGAGCGGTTGCAGCAGCAAATCGTAACCTCCCGTAAGGTTGGTTTAGGCAACCATACGGGACAGAAGGAGAACGACAACGAACATAGAGGCGATATGGGCCCGCCCCCTGCGATCCCCGAACGTAGATTGTTGCGGAAAAGCAGGAGTACCAATACGATGAGGTTGCCCAAACGCGAAGAGACTAGCAAACCAGGGTACTGTGAATGCTGTCGCATGAAGTTTGATGACTTTCAAAAAGTACGCATCGTCTCGCATAGCTAGAAATTGCGTTGGTGTCTCTTCTGACGCATATACACAGCATATTGTGCATCGTAAACATCGCAAGTACGCCACGAACCCAGACAACTTCATTCAATTAGACTATTTGCTCGACCGTGTCCGACGACAGACGCGGACGGAGGTCGTGGAAGGCAGATCTCAATCATTGACAGCACGCCCACCGGATTCCCACGACGTTACGGTCGATGATAGCTCGTCTTTTAGTAGCTGCATCCAGGTGCCCGACGGCGATGCGCAGCGGTTTTCTTCGAGCCAGGAAGTGTCTGACTACCTACCACAGCCTTATAAAGGCGCAATGTGGGAAGAGTTGGATGAGCCTGGACTCGACGCGGACACAGGTGGGGAGACCACCACCAGCTGTATGGATATGTGAAACGCTGTGTTGGTGTCGTATGATAACTTTTGAATTGCACTCACCCATTGGCCTACTAGTACATTGCATACCTCACATGTATACTGTATTATCATCCCAGCACAGTGTGCGAATACATACCTCTCATTCTCACGGACAGTTGAATACCACACGCATATGCTTCCTGACTCTCTATTCGAGACAACTGAGAATAGAAGCGAGCTGGTGCGGATTACCTATCCTAGGTACAACCCTTGCATAGACTACAAAACGGCCAGCACAGCCAACAATAGGGTATCTCGATGCTTTCGGCTGCTCTCTGTTTTCCCCTGAAATAGACTAGAAGAGATCCATCCATACACAGAGTGAATTGCCATTTCGACCGTTCATCTTTCCTCGCCGTCAGCTTACGGGCTGAGGAACAGGGGGCGTGAATTATGATTGCCGCAGGATTATTGGGGTATATTTACCATTACGAAACTGACGAGAATAATAATACGTGACGTGAGCACCCGTCCTCTCACCGGGTTGTGACGGTGAGAAGCTTTACGACACCATCGGTGGCTATTCCTGTCGCATGGCCGATCAGATAGGCCCCAGGGAAGAGGTCACAAGAGCACTGCACCATGATTTATTCCGGCAGAACCAGGTTGAATGAAACCGGTAAGATCCTTCTCGGTGGTCGAGTAGGTGACACCTCCGAAATGTGTCGTTCCCACAGCGGAGGCTACAAGTTTGTCGCTGAGAGGAATCATGATTTCAGCGTTTCGAGCCCTCACATGCGAATTGGTTTGGTCTTTACTCACCGACCAGTATCATAGCCGTTGGGAGAGATCGTGTGTTGGCGGAAAAGATCCTAGAAGTTATGAGCAATCTACAGATCTACTGCTGGAAAGGGCGACAACTACCTCTTCCTCGGAAACACTGGTACGAGGTAGTACTCAGCAAGAGAGCAATATAGTAGGAGAAACGAAACGGGCCCACGCACGCTAAGAACAAGGCACCGGTGTTGGCATTGGGTCCATTTTGGCGGAACATTCGAAGGTGATTTCCACCGGCAGCACTTTCCAAGCATGTACCAAATAAAATGGACTTGAAGTCCTCCCGAAGCTCGACGGCTTGGTTGACGGGCCCATTGCCATCGCCTAGATTTGCCGACTGAGGACCTCCTATGTGCAAGCCGAGGCATTCCGTTGATCTACATGCAATTCCAGTAAGTAACCTGCCAAGGATTAACTTATCTAGCAGCTCACAATCCAAGCGACCTCGCAAAGTTGAGAAAACCGTTATCGGTAAGCACGGCAGGCGAGCTCAAGCCTGAAATGACGACCTAGAAAACGTTCTTTACTCGCAATGGGAGAGAGCTACTGAGAAGTGATAATTACATTCAGGGGCTCTCCGAGGCCATTGCCAGCGTTGTCGAGCCACGAACCTCCGCCCTTTGTTGGATCAACGAAGTCAGCAGCAAGTCTTCGTGATAGTACATGGCCAAGAACAGCCTGGGCACACAACAAAGGGACAAGAGCAAAGCGGACCATGAAGGATGGATAATCCGTATGGTGAGCGGCTAGGCTAGAGGCCACGGGCACATTTTTGTAGGCTATAGTGTGCTTTTATAGGTCGGCGCCAGCACAGAGGGACGAAAGTCAGTGCCAAGGGCGAGAAGCGCGCGAGATGATGCTCGGTTGCCATACCAGGAATGCGATGCTCGTTAGACCCGCGGCGCAATCCCCACATGGTGTAGGCGTTTAAAGGAATATTTCGTGCAGCGTTGCAACCCTTGTCCAATTTTCAACATGCGCATCAAGGGCTGGGTGCACCGAAGGTCCGACCCTCTCCATATCGGGAAGGCATAACGGAAGTCCCGGCATTTGTGAGTCCCTCCATCTAGCAGCCTGTATGTAGGGGTGATTCCAACAGGAACAAGTACGATGCCACCAATCAAAAGTGATGGGCGTTACGGAACGCCCAATCCCAATCTGATTGATTGTGTTCCAACCACAACCCGCTGACACTTGGCAGGAGCAGTTCATCACCACATCAACGATGCAATAATTGCTTGCTTACGTGTTCACCAAAGCGCTCATCATCATCACCATCGCCTCAACAACTCTGGATGCCGTACTGTTGATAACGTGCCACGGCGTGCTAGTACTTTGCCTGAGACTGAAGATCGACGGCGTAGCCTGTGATTGCGTGAAGTCCCCACTCTGTGAACGAGCACAGCTTTCACCCTTCTGAGTCTGCATCCATATAAGATTTAGCGCACGATAGGATGGATAACGGAGGTGGGTCCACCTGGCCCTGGCCCGGCGGTCACTGGCACACAGCCGGCGGGTCCGACTGGGATTCCCATTGTAAGTTTCGCGCTGGGGCCAAGTATACGGCCAAAGTAGAAACATTTCCTATACAGGCTTGAGCATGCTATTAGTAGACTATTTAATGGGTCAGATGGTTAAAAGATACGTATTTATATTCGCTTCCTGCCGGTGTCTGTTAATTACTTGGGCCGGGCCGCAGTGCGCGGAAGCGTCGGTCTTATCTTGTGTGCTTCTTAACCATGTTTAGAAGGAAATACGTAAAGTAGGAAAAGCGCGCGTCAAATTGGTCAAGTTCAGGTCTGTGTCGTGCCTTCTTGCCCCAGACTGAGCAGGGATCCATGCTATATTGCCTGCGCCCAGCATCACATAGCTTTCAACAACGCTAGATAAGGACTCTGATCGGGTAGTTATCGTGCTGAAGTTAATAGTCTTGTCGACTTTTCCTCCATAGTTTCAATCGGTTAGAATCATGTATACGAGAGGGCGTAACATGGGTCACGTCACGCTTAGAATGAACAACTAAGTTCCCAAGTTCAGCGAACGTCTCGCCAACGTCTCCCTTGTCTGTCCATCATCCAGCGACCAGAGCAAATCTCTTTGCGGGGCTTTAAAGCATCTCTTTTTCTTCTGCCCAATCACCTCCGATTGGGATTCGATACGAGTGCTCCTTTCAGGTTTTCCCGATATCATTGTGCCTGCGCCCCTGTGACAGCTCGAGCGGCGCAAGCGGCGCAACCCTCAATACTACACATTCTTGACTTAGGAAACTCGTAAGTCCACATGCATCTATTCAGTCTAGGCATTCACCAATTTATGACATGAGTTTGGAATTATTCATACGTTTGCTAGGGTACTACGATGGCAGAACCTCGGGCGAGATCTGATTCATTGGGAGATTCTACGGAGGATAATCCGCTGACTATTCGGCTCCCTAATCCAAGGTCCTTTTTGGCCCGTCAGTCTCAGTGGAAGGGGCGCAGAGGAAAACCAAGATGCGATCACTGCCGCCTCAATAACCTCAAGGTGAGTTGTGCACCTGGAAACACATTCTCCCCACGCTAATATAGAGTAGTGCGACAGGGTATTACCAACCTGTAACCACTGTTCCTGGGCAAATAGAGAGTGCAAGTACACTCCCTTGCCGACGCCTGCCCATCGCGGAATCCCACGTTGTGATCGGTGCCGTTTTCATAATCTCAAGGTTTGTACGACCGAGATAGCCTTCACCCCCCCCAACACTGCTTGACTGATCCGCTGCATCACAGTGCGATAGGAACCTACCAGTCTGCAATCACTGTACGGAAGACGACGGGGCAGAGTGCAACTACACCCCAAAGAAACGACACAAAGTACCGACCGACCACGCATTGCCTGTCAAGGATCGAACCCCGGTACCCTATGCTACCAAAAGCGCGTCATTTTTGGTCTCTGAATTATCCGAAGAGGATAAATATTCCACTGGTAATTGGATCGCGGAGCATCCAGAAGGTACAAGGGGGAATTTATCCGCTGGTATGCACGAAATCGACTCCACGGGTTCCCAAAATTCAGAGAATGAGGATGAGCATATGGATGAAGATATCTGTTCAGGGCAACCAGGAGCACATTCCAGGAATGACCAGCCAAAGTCGGGGGTCGACCCTTTGGAATCCGGATTTCAATTCGATGGTAACTCCACGACGATCCGCCACATAGAGCCATGGTACAATTCCGACTTTGCCCCTCTCCCACGTACTGTATTGCAAGGGATTCGCACGGCCAATCCGTCGGAGATGCCGATTCGGCATGACTACGACAAAGCGCTTTGGAAGTTCCTCTCCGAGTTACCTGTAGAGCTTCGTGAAGTCTCTGCCTTTTCTCCAGACGTCTACGCTGGACTCGCCCAAGCCATTGAGAAGAGCGACACGTCCACGCTTTCAGAGCGTGTCAAGTCTTGGGTGGCGCATCATCACGTGCGAACCGGATCGCGGAAGTACCGTCTTCTCTTACTTCCGCGAGAACAGTACTTTGCCATCCGCCAGGAAAAGGAGGAGAAACTCAGGAATGAGTTCATCGCGGAGGTTGACGGGGACGTCTTCCTGAGCAAGCCCCCGTCCGGAAACAGCCAAGGCAAGCAAGCTCTCCGGGAGGGTGCTACGGCATTCGTTCGGGTGCCTGTGTCGCCGCAAATATATGACGCACTGGTTTATGCTCATAAGGGCCACTCCACCCCTTCGACTACTCTCACTCAGATAAGGCAAGCGGGTATCGTGAGTCATATCCATTTATATGCCCGTTTGATTTGACGATGAAAAATTCTTTTGGCAGGGTTGCATCACATGGCCTATGATTGAGTTATTTCACCGACTTTGTCCTGTGTGCACTTCCCGATCAAAAATCGCCGCACATTAAGAGGTCTTGGGTCCCCAGTGGGGCAATCTCTCACAGCCGCCATCATTAATTTATCGGTTCCCACGAGCACATGTACAGTACGGTGGATACCATCTCTTTCTCATCGGGCACATTGATAAGCTTGTTCGTTTTTCCTCTTCTGTGTACCTTGGCGCTCTGTACGTATATGCGTGATCGTAAATATGGACTCCCAAATTTTTTTTTTGGTCCAAGAGAATCTGTGTCATGTGAATTTTAAAGTCGTTGTACAATTATCGTAACGTCGTCCATCCACCTCTCTTCCATCTCTACTGTCAGCTTCTGAGACACAAGGCGTATGTCGTCCCCTCCTAAACCATCGCGAAGGAGGGACAGCGCCAGGTTCCCTTCTCGTGTCGTATTCTCGATGGCTTGGCCAACCGCCATCACCCACCGATGAACCATCTCCGTACGAGTTCGTCCGTCATACAAATCTGCAAGCCCGTCCGAGCATGATATCAAAAAAAGGCCTCTCTGTTGTCCTGGCGGGCCTTTTGAAAGTGGGATATGGTGGACGTCGGGGACATTGGAAACGTATGGGGGGCTTTTCAGGCGGGCAATGTAGGCCTCAGGTCGCTGCACGTTCCACTCTCGACGAAAATTGAGAAGAACGCGCTGAGAAAAGATAGGCGGCAGTTTGAGCCAGGTATCGCCGAGGGCTGACGTGCGCATGAAACTTGAGTACGTATTTCGGACTCTTCGACGCAACATGATGCTCACAGCGGGTAGGGCCTAGAAAACCTATGATTCTGTTATCCACCAGGCATTCGCGCTCGCCGGGGTGCTGATTCCGTATCCTGAGAATTTCAGAGGGATTATCGCCGTCGTGAAGTGCTGTCGCGAAGGTTGCAGACCAGTCCCCCGTACGTGTACGAGAACCGAGAACTAAGTAAGGTTAGTAGACGTGAGATGAGAACCGCTTGTGAAGAGGGACTCGATGCTGACACACCTGCTTGGCAGTCGCCAAGGTTGGCGATCCAAAGGTTATGCTTGGAAGGGTCCGTAAGTGTCACGAGTGCGGTGCTTCCCTGCAGGCATCGCGTGGCAGCTGCCATATTCTGTGACGCAGACGCACGATCTTGAAATAAATGCCGGATTTGCGAACTCGTCATGCTCTGCAGACCAGCAGGGCCACCGGGAAACATGCGCGTAAAGTCGGTCGTGATGGAGTGATCAAACCTAACGATGCAGTCGGAGAGAACCCCGGAGACTGCAGCAGGCAAGACGTGTCCCCTGGACGAAACGAGGAGCGATTCGAGCGCCTGCTTAATCAAGACGGGAAGCGACCGTGCGGCGTGCTCCACGGTGGCGTGTCCGGCATGTCCTGCATATCCTTCCAATATGGGCCTCCGTGTAGACAGAACGCACTGACCGTCAAAAATGGCCGTGAATACCCAGGTTCCCCCTGGGTACATCTGCCAATTCTCTATGCACATCCGGTCCTGACTCCGAAACTCGTGCGACTGACACGGCTGGAAGTCTATCGAGTCGACTCCCCCGACAGATCGCGGTTTTGCGAGGCCCTGGAGCTCCGCAGACAGCCTTGGCTCTTGAAGAATCCTGTAGGTCCACCGCTCGGGACCTCCTAGGCCCATATCTGTCGTAGCAAAGTCCCTGACTTCATTGAGAGCTCGGAGATTCTCTAGAGATGAAGCAGCTGTCAGAGAAACCACTCGGTGTGCGTACATGTGGGGTCAGCTGCCAAAATGTCATAACAAGCTCACCTTTTTTAATACTCAAGAGGGAATACGTTCCGAATTGGTTGAACAGGCTGACGCACCGCGATCAAGAAGGTGAAGGTTGCACCGTGAAGCATGTCGGCATGATATTTGGAAATCTGAGACAGGTGGCATTGATTTACGGTATATGTCCTAGTGGAGCTCAAATCGGCAGAAGGGGGTACTAGACTTTGTGTCCTCTAGAGATTGGTAGGCTCGACTCGAGTGAACTTGAGATCGCATTTCCCCTTGTTGGACTCACCAGTGTGCGAGCAATCGGGATGTGACCCCGCCCGAGCGAGACTTGGACAGGAAAAGACTGGCACAAAATGCAGCGAGGAGCATGTACTTACAGCGTCTAACAAGGTGTAGCAGATGACAGTGTTTCTTGTCTGTCATATCAGGAATCATGATTGTCACCTTCCCAGAAACGGCATTCTCCGAGATCCCGGGACATAATACAATATACCGTCCTGTCGGTGGCGCAGATCAAGTAGCACCCTGTATTTTGTCCATGAATGTACGGATCCCTAGGACATAGGCAGTCGCTTGTCCGACATTAACGTATAGGTCACAGTCCCTTGTTGCGCGCCGGTACAACGCAGCTTCGTGCTTCGAAACGTCGTGCGGCAAGAATGCGCTCCTATCCGGCCCTCAGTGCAAATACCGCAGCTTCGCCGGGACTCGATACGTAGTTGCAACTTTTGTCTTAAGTTACGAGTTTGAAGCCCCTTGGCCATCTGTTCTAGACAAATCCAGATCCGCATCGTGGGAAAAGCGAAGGGTCCGAAAACAAATCATTTCTGAGGCGTCACGGTGGAGGTCAGCCGATCATCTTTCCGGCTTTCTTTTTCCTCTACCGTATACTATGGACTTAGCGGGAGATATTGTAATATTTGGAGAGATTTGAAAATCTGTATCTTATGACAGACATTTTATATCCGGAGGCTTTACCCAAGCAACTGGGTCAGAGTGAGACGTTGTTGTAGTAGTGGCGTTGTAGATCTGCAAGGAGGCACCGGGAATCACCGGATCCTGTCTGCTTTCCTTCTGTTTTTCCTTTGCAAGTTACGTAGCTGCAATCCATAAAACGCACTAAGATCCCCGCACCCGTTTCAATCGGGGTCATGTGGCCAGCTCGAAACTGGCAAAGGCCAGGTCGTAATCTCCAAAATCGTAATTGATCTTGTCCGTCCTTGTGTAGACGTCGCCCGCTTCTCCTTGAAAAGCCGAGTTGTTAGTAGTGAGAGCTGCCTTGAAAGCATGCTGAGCCGCTTCGATGGCACTTTCGCCCGCTTCTTCTTCGGTCTCGTTGTTTCCTGCACTCGAGATGAAGAGAGTAAGCGTGAGCCGCGCCGGACGAAAGATGTCAACCACGCGGCGCACAAGCGTGCCCAGGTCTGGTATGTCATGGGAATGAGGCGCGGGAACTGGTGACAGAGGGACGTTGCATTCGAAGCTCGCGTACGACCAACCCTCCTCAGGGGTCACATGGAGAGAATAGTATCCTTCGCCCCTAGGAACGACACCATGGTCCTCGGTATTTTGGGATGAGCTGGCCTCACCCTGCTTGAGTAGAGCGTTCGCGGAGTACCCGCACGGTGTAAACGCGTATGAATCTAACGTGGTGAGATGCGGAGGAAAGAGATCTGTGATTCCAAGCTTCAAAGATATTTCGTGAGCCCTATCGAACGGTGTGCTAGTAAGATCGGATCCTTCTGGGAAATGAAAGACTTGGCTGGCTGAGGGGGACAGGTGTGTCATGAGGATCTCGATGGTGAAGTCAATTCCCAACGCATTCGGAGTGATAGTCGTCGCAGCGCGATTCCGATGAGTTTTTACGCCGTTAGTCTGGGCGCAGCTAAGCGGGCGATCGACAAAAGTAGGGGTGTCTGGGGTACATCCAAGGGGCCTCGTGATGTAGAGCAGCCAATGGTCGCCGTTCATTTTGCCGACGGAGTAAGCGGCGCCATTTGGGAAGATCCTATCAAGATATTCTACTTCGTCTTTCCATTCACGATGGGGGCCTTTTTGGAGTTCTGGGAAGAAAAACGACTTGCGCGAGTAGAAACAGCGGTGAACAGTTGGTAAGGAGGCGTGCTCGCGTGCGATCTGGAGGATGTGCGGAAGGCCCATCAAGTTCAGTGTCGTCCCGCACGTCTTGAGTATAAGACGGTGTGGAGAGACGAATAGGGAAGATTCACTGCACGTGTCGGCGTAAGCAGCCAGGAACAAGGGCTAAAACCTCGACGAAGGGAACAAAAGAGCTAATATCCCTGAAAGGGAACGGAGAGGACGCTCTGGGGGATTGTAGAAAGGCCACACCCCGGGGAGATCGTGAAGATTTCTCTTGCGCCGGTGAGAGCGCAGAGATAGCATCGAAATCCGGTAGGTTCCGCTGGTCGTACAGGTCCACGGCATGCTAACCAGTGAACACTCACCTCAGTAGATAAGCATCCATTTCGGAACCCTCTACAACACTAAGGATCTGGCATTTCACCATGGCAAGCATGTCTTCCCAAACCGACCGCTTGACCTTGCGGAGTCCGTGCTTCCCATCAGTCGTAACAGAAGCATCTGGAACGTCTGCGGGTGATGGCGCAAACCAGATTTCTAGTAGTTTTTCAGGCCCCTCGAAAGGGCTCGAGAAACTATCTGTGGTCGTCCCCATACGTTTTTATTAGGGTGGAGTAGTTCTAAGCGGTTTTAGCAGAGAGGGATATTTATGTAAAACCGGGGAACACGTGCTGTGTAGAAATTTGTCGGCGCTAACAAGCAGGGCCGTCGCAAGCAAGTGAGGAGGTTGGAGGCATGTACCACCTCGAGAGATGGCTGCACTTGGAAGCGAATACTCCCGGAGGCAGAACAGTAGGCCTGGGGGGTCTCTGCAATCGATCAATCGGATATACCTAGCTAGACTCGGGATCTTCGTCTTTGGCAGATCCGCCTCGGCCTCGCTCTCATCTAGAAGGATGTGGTGCGTGCCGCGCGTTCCCATTGGCCATTCGCTCTTCTTTCCTCGACGTCATTTCCTTCTAGTTCTGGCCGTATAAATCGCACGACTGTCCACCTGCCCGCGGGTATGTCATCCAATGGATGGTGTTTCACTAGCTCAATGACCACACGGGGTGACTCTTATATGATAACCTATCCGCACAGCGTGCGGGTGCTCCGTTATTCTTCCGACCTCACGATGCATGACCGCATCACCGTTGCTGAGATCGTTGCGAAAACGTCGAACTGTTCACTTGGACAGTTGGACAGTAGGGTGGGGAACTCGGTCCATGAAATCGCGTTCTTGGCAGCAGGCATGGAAGAAAAATGACATTGTCTCACCCTTTTTGACGTGGTCATTGGGCATGACAAATAAGCCCAAGTCACCATGCATGATGACAATAACATGGTGACAATCTTCGCTCGCCGGAGGAATAGCCAGTGCTTTGTGAGAATGCCACGCGTCGTACCGGCCCGGCCCCGGTTAATAGAGTAAAAAAAACTACAACTGCGAAGGAAGTGCATGTCAAATCAAAGGGCCGGTTCAAACATCACTGTATAGCTCCTTCCGCGTCCTTCTCGCTCTGCGTTCCCCCCAAAAAATAGCACAAGGATTATCGTGATGATGAGACGAGTATTCCGTTTGCCCTTCCTCAGGACCATCGTTCCTCGGGTCTCCCGACCCATCCTTCCTCTCACATCTCACATCTCAACTCCAGAAACACGCATTCTCACCGGCACATTGCGCATATCCCCCTTCCGTTCCATCCACGCCACTCCAGCTCGCCTGTCGTCCCCATCTCAGCCTCCAAATGCCAAAGATTCTGCCTCGCTCTCGCAGCGGCTCGTGACACTCATGAAAGCATATGGGTGGTATGCCGTCGGCGTCTACACTGTAATATCCATCGTCGACTTCACCATCGCCTTCGCGGGAATCAACCTACTTGGCGCGGACTACGTCTCCTCCGTCGCTGCGTCTGCGAAAGCGTGGGTGCTCAGCCTGGTCTATTCACGCCCCCCGGAACCAGGGCGTGAGGAGATCGAAGAGGTGTCGCAAAGTATGGCTGCAGGTGGGCAGGAAGGCTTGTACGCTATGCTTCTACTCGCGTGGACCGTGCACAAGACCCTATTCGTACCGGTGCGGATCGGATTAACCGTTGCATACACGCCTAGAATTGTCAACTGGCTGCGCGCCAGAGGGTGGGCCGGTGGGGAAGGGACGCGTAGGGCCATGCAGGAGATGAGAGAGCGGTTGAAGGACCGCGATTAAGTGCGTCGTGTACCGGCTGGCCCGCGCGTTGGATCGACGACGACGTTGGTAGTTTCGCTTATCCCACCTCTCTAACACAGATATACATTTTTTATGATACATCGGCATCTGTTAATTCGAACCCCCTAGACTGCTCGTACAAAGACTTGGAACACATTGTAGTACAGATGACAACCAGATTGCCTGCCATTCGGGACAGGATGGCACAAATGACACGAAACGGATTTGAATGGCGATCAAGCGCTGGCGGGAGCCTCTTCCGCTACGAAGGGAAGGGGGGTTATCAACCAACCAACCAACCAAGAAAACGATAGCAAGGGATATTTACGCATCAGAATACCGCTCTTTACGAGCTCCTCTGGCTTGGGCCTGTGCAGAAGTGCCTGGTCCAGCTTGTCCTTGTAGAGCCCATCACTCGTTTCAGTGATCCAACCTTTTTCCTCGCGGTATCACGACACGTACCTCAAGTTGCGACCTCTGCAATTGCTCTCTCGCGGCCTGCAGCGCTGGGGCAATGTTCCCCTCTACCAGTTGCACCCCCCGCATTGAGCTACACGAGTCTACCGAGGATCATCGCCCCGGACCTGACACGCACCTTTGAGGATGTTACGATCCTGCAGCTCCTGTCTGTCAGGACGTTGGGCCAGGCGCTTTTCCAGAGCCTGGAGAGTCTCC
>QLOZ01005341.1:0-10739 GCA_003314065.1 Lactarius sp. MG50 | reverse complement strand
CTAGGAGGCCGGCAAGGTGATATGATCATCGCGTGCAATACTTATGTAAGCCACTGTATTTCTCCAGTTTGCTGGTATGGCAAAGAAGGCTCCTATGAAGTTATCGTTCTGGAGAATCTTGGAACCTCGCTTGGTGATTTGATCAGTGCGCAACAGTTCGACCACAGGAAGACATTCTTTTTCGCCTCCCAAATGGTGCGTTCATTTGACATACACTGCAGGGATCTTACTGAGTTCTTCCCACAGCTCTCAGCAGTCGAGTCGCTACATACTCGACACTACATACATCGTGACATCAAGCCAGGAAACTTCATGATTCAAGTTGATAACCTGACCGTCGTCCTCATTGACTTCAGCTTGGCACAGCTATTCCGCAATCCCGCAACTTATTTACATATACCATACTCCAAGAATCACTCGATCGTCGGTACCCTTCCGTTCATGTCCATCAATGGCCAGCAAGGACATGCCCAATCGCGTCGCGACGACCTGGAATCGCTTGCCTATACCATCATTTGTTCAGCACGCGGCGACTTACTGTGGACCAACCTTTGTGCCCAGAGTGACCAGGAGGCAGTCCTCCAGAAGAAATTATCGATCACAGTAGAAGAGCTGTGCGAAGGCTTACCCGCTCCCTTCTGTAAATTCATCAGTCATGTCCGCTCCCTCGGCTTTGACAAGAAACCGGACTACCAATACCTTCGTTCCATCCTCTTGCAGTGCTCACAAATCAAGACTGACCAGTCTGGCAAAGCGCTAATATCTTCTGCTCGCTCCCCTGTCGGTTTAGACAGTACGCCCGTTTTCGGTGATCAGGTGTGAGTAGACCCCACGCTGTATGAACAATACGCAATCGGTGCTAACTATAGTTGAATAGCCTTGGCTCTTCAAGCCTAATCACTCAGTCGTCTTGGTACTCGTTTCGCCACGCCCCTTGCACAAGAACGCTCAGGGAATAGCGCTTGACCTGATTCATAGCAATACTTCGAGTCTTTCAGGGTGTAGGTCAAGTGCAGGGTTTCATGTAGCACAGTCCAGATCTGTTCTGTTGTAGTTTGATGTACCACGAATGAATTTCTTGCTGTAGTGTCAGACTCAGCCAGCTTCGAGCTGGGGCCGTGCTCTTGCCGTAGAAAGGGGAACGCTGGCGTTTTGACTGGCTTGGCTCAACATGGCTCCACTCGCTCAGTGTTGGCCATCAACAAAATATGGCCGCTATCAAACCCTTGTCCAAGGCCAATCTTGCCCAGCTTACAGAAGCTGTTACCGATTTTTCCTCTTATGCCTCCCTTACTATACGACTCTGTACGATAAGACGAGGGATAGCGACTCGTGACAGATACCAGAATAGGCTACGAATTACCAGGCTCGACGATTACTTAAAGAGAACGTATTAGGATAGGGCTCCTTAAGCTTGTTCTTCTGTACCAATACTAGTCCTGCGATTCCGAACTCCTCTTGTGCATCACAACTCCTTAGGTCTATTGCCTAACCACGATACGCGTGAGGACTACGCATAACAGAAGCATGTTCCTGTTTAATTCGGCCTTCTTCTAAAAAAAAAAAAAGACTTCTCTCTTCGTAGGCGACCATCCACCAATCATTCCTATTCATACCAACATCAACACGTTGCATCGCACACTGGAAACGTCAGCTTTTCTTCTCCTCAAATTCATTCCCGGTCAAGATTTTTTACAAGCCCGGGGTCATCACGATGTCGATCCTGCCGCCAATCTGGTGCTGACCCATACACCACCCACACCGGGCCTCCTGTCGTCTCTTCGCCTGTCCCAATTACTTTCTCACATATCTCCGCCTTATCGCCTGTATGTGTCTGCCCAGATGTGCGAGGCTGTAGCTACTTGTCACGACGCCTCAGTCTTTCATCGCAATATCAAGCCAATGGATTTATTGTCCCTGATGACACCTTCAATCATGGTGGTGTCCGTGAGCGCAAAGTCAAGCTTTCTGACTTTGGCTTGTCCACTCGCGATGCCATCTGATCGGACACGAACTGCGGGAGCGCCCGGTATACGAGTTTTGGTGCGCTCCCCTTTTTTCGGTTTCCCATCCTTGTCTTGACCTTTTCCATCACAGTGCAGAAACAGCGTGGCTCCGGTGCATAAGCCCCATGTTTTGTCCCTGGGCATTGTTCTGATCAACATGTACGTACCATACATCATAACCGTTGCAACCCTTGGGTTGACTTCTTTCGATCAATAGCGTGCGGTACGGGGTGGAGGGAAGGGCAAGTAGCCCATGATGATTGCCATCAGCCCCATCAGCACCAATGGGCACAGCAGCGGCAGCACCAGCATCAGCAGCACCAGCAGCGGTACAAGTGGAGCAGCAGCGGCGGCGGCGGCGGCGGCGGCGGCGGCAATGCGGGGGGAGCAATGGCAACCAGCGGCGGCAGTGGCGGCGGCAGCAGCAGTAGCACCAGCACGGCGGCGGCGGAGGCTGCAACAACGGCAACGGTGGCAGCGGCGGCTCACACCCCAACCCGGCAACGCCAGCGCCAGCAGCAGCACTAGCACCAGCATGCCAGCAGCAACGCCAGCAGCGACAGCTGTAGCAGCAGCACCGGAGGCGGGACCAGCAGCAGCAGTACCAGCACGGGCGGCACCAGCAGGAGCAGTAGCAATACGCGGCAGCGGCAGCAGCAGCACCGGCGGCACCAGTGGGAGCACAGCAGCAGCAGCACATGCGGTACCAGCCACCGCGCCAGCAGCGATGACGGCGATGGCGGCTGCGCCAGCAGCAACGATGGCGACGACAGCTGCACCAGCAGCAACGGTGGCAGCGACGGTGGTGGCGGCAGCGGTGACGACAGTACAATAGTAATATTCAAATTTTTCTTCTATTCAAATAGTACAGGGTGTACAATATAGCACAGTGTACTGTACATGAACCACAGAAGTAAAAATATAGCCCTCAACTGGAACCATTGTGATGTCGCCACGGCACTGCCGGTGTGTAGCGTCAGAGCCGGCTTCGAGCCGACCGGCTTGGCTCAGCACGGCTCGGCTTGCTCATTGAACCGGCTCGGCTCGGCTCGGCTCGCAGACAGGTCGGCTAATGGTGGCTCGGCTACGGCTTGGCTCGGCTAGTGCAGCCGCCGCAACACTAAACACGTCAGGGATGCTGAAAGACAGGGGCAACACGAGCTCGGGTAGCATTGCCTCCTGAGCTCACAGGTACGTCCTCTTTT
The DNA here is from genome assembly GCA_003314065.1 of Lactarius sp. MG50. Taxonomy (NCBI): domain Eukaryota; kingdom Fungi; phylum Basidiomycota; class Agaricomycetes; order Russulales; family Russulaceae; genus Lactarius; species Lactarius sp. MG50. Next base: position 7,528 of record QLOZ01005341.1, on the reverse strand, counting down.
TAGTCTCTTAATCTACAGGAACTGATGACAACGGCAGCAGCACCAACAGTGATGGGGGCATGACCCCACGACACTGCGATGACCGTGACGACGACCATGACAACTGTACTGCGACATTGCGACCACGACCACAATCCCGACCGCGATGGCATGACTGTGACCACAACCACAACCACTGCACCCCGACCACGACGTCACAAACCCCTGCCGCCGCATCGCCACATCACTGCCACCCCCCTTCTTGCTCACAAGCGCGAGCTGTGGGCGTGGTTCTTTCATTTGTTTCTTTTTTTTTTTTTTTTCCTGTTCATTCTACTAATGCACTTTTGCTATTCCCTCATAGCCTACCACCTCCACCTCCACCACGAATACCATGACCACGACCACGGCCACTACACCTAGTTGTAGTGACACCACCACCACCTCCTTGGTATGTTTTTATTTTTATTTTTATTATTATGTAGTGCTAACGGCAACAACCATGACCATGACTGCAACATGGTGACGTCCATCAGCAAAAGGTAAAAAAAACTTAAACTAACTTGATGGCACTTGATGTTGCTTATCCTGACTTGACAACATTTCTAAGTAGCATTAAGCTCTAAGCCCATTAAGCAAAACTACTTGATATAAGCCAAGTCTTGCCATGAATTTGACTTGAAATTGACTTACTCAGCTTATTATCAAGCTTATTCCAGACTTGAACTAAGCACTGGGCTTAAACTAAGCAAAAATCTAAGTAATATTATTAAGTCCATCTCAATCAGTCTCAAGCTATAGTCTAAGCAGTCTTAAAAGTTGAAGTAAGTAGCTCAAGGGATTCAAAAGGTATTAAAGTGTATATTCATGGCAAGTACTAAGTGTTACAAGTGGTCCCTAAGTAGCCTAAGTAGTAGTTAAGTGTATTAATATACCTCCTGCCAGGTGACAGCAGTGGCAGTGGCAATGGTCCAGGTCCAGGTCCGGTGACGCTGCTCGCGGGGCAGCGGCCAGTGACGCTGCTCGCAGGGCAGCGGCCGGTGACGCTGCTCGCGGGGCAGCAGCCGGTGACGCTGCTCGCGGGGGAGAGGCTGGTGACGCTGCCGGCACGGCCGCGGTCACGGCGACGGACTAAGGGGCACGGCCGCGGTGACGCTGGCGTGACAGCGGTCGTGGTGACGTGGTACGGCAGCGGGACTGGCGCAGCAGCGGCCGCGGTGGTGCTGCTGGCACGATGGGGGCGCTGGCGTGGTAGCGGCCGTGGTGGTGCGGTATGGCAACGGTCGCGGTGACGGTGGGTGCGCTGACAACAGCAGCGGTCGTGGTGCTGGCGTGACGGCGGCACCACCGATGGCCTAGGTGCAGGTGCGGGTGCGGTAACACTGCTGACGTAGCAGTGGCCGCGACGATGGCGCTGGCGCAGCCGTGGTGACGGCGCTAGCGCAGCAGTGGGCGCGGTGACGCTGCCGGCACGGCGGCGGTCACGTTGATTGCGCTAGGGCAGCGGTGACGCTGGCACGGCCGCATCTCGAATGCGACGGGTCAGGCTGGAGGTGGGAATGGTAGAGCTATGAAAATAAAAAGTACATCAGTAGGGGTGATATGAACAAAAAAAGAAAAGAAAAAAACATGCCCACAGCTCGCGCTTGTGAGCGAGAGGGGGTGGTGGCGGTGATGGGGCAAAACATCGTCATAGAGGAGAAAACCCCCTCGGCCTGCGTTCGCAAGCAAGGGGGGTGCTGGCGGTGACGTGGTAGCGGCAGGGCGTAGAAAAGAAGCCACCCCCAACTCGCACTTGTGAGCGAGAGGGGGTGATGTGGTGGCGAAACGTCGTCAGAGGCGAGTTAAACCACCCCAGGCTCGCATTCGCGAGGGGGGGTTGTCGACGTGGCGGCAGGGTGCCGTATACCTGCAAGGTTGTTGTCAGTGGAATGATACAAACGAAAAAAAAAAAAACCTCAAGAGGGCCGCGAGGGTAAACACTGAACATGTTGGTTGAAAATCTCCAAGTCGAAAAGTTCTAAGTCAAGTCAACTTCTCGCGCTGTCACACTAGTGTCACGTTGTGACGTGACAGATCACGAGCACTGCGCGCTGCGACCAACTTGAAGTTGAACCACACTCTTTTCTTGTAGACTAACTAACTCTTTGATTGTCTTTAGGTATCACTTGTGCAAGTGCACAGACAGGGAAGGTGAGTAAGGTTATTAGTATTTATATGCTGACCATATGTTCCAGGTAATGCACAGGATACCACACCTCAAGCTCGACCCCTTCGGCCATCACCACCGCCGCTGCGACGCTTGCACCATCACTGCGCCCGCTGCTGCGCCACTGCCACGCTAGTGCCATCGCCGCGGCCGCTGCCATGTCACCGTACCCGCACCATTGGTGCTGCCGCTGTCGTGCCGGCACCGGCACCGCAACCGCTGCCGCGCCAGCGCAGCCACCATCACCGCGACGCCGCCGTGCTGGCAGCGTCACTACGGCCGCTGCCACACCTGCGCCGTCACCGCTGCCGCGCCAGCACAGTCAACGTGACCGCCGTGACCACCGTGCCAGCAGCGTCACCACGCCTGCTGCTGTGCCAGCCCCGTCCCCGCGCCTGTGGCGCACCGTTGCCATGGCCGCGCCATCGCCATCGCCGCCACTGCTGCCACGCCAGCAGCGTCACCTCACCCTCACCCGTATCATCACCGTGCCCACTGCCGTGCCAGCAGCATCACCGCGACCACCGCCATGCCGCGTCACCACAGCCGCTGCCACACCAGCGCCCCCACCGTGCTGGCAGCGCCATCCCAGCCGCTGCTAGGCCAGTCCCATCGCCGCGACCGCCGCCGTGGAGCACAAATAGCATCACCTCGTACCGGCCACGTCACCTCCACCCCCACCACCCTCGCCAACCACATCACCACCACCACCACTTAGCCCCACCTGCCCACGACAACGACAACGGTGACGACACGGCAACGACGATGATGGCGACACCACGATGACTACGACGACGACACCGGCCGGCGAGGACAACCGCGACCGTGACGCTGACCGTGACCGTGACACCGCCGTGACGACTGCGACGACAACGACACCGCGACGACAACGATCGCAACGGCTACACCGCCGCGACGACACCGCGACGATGGCGACAATGACCATGGCGACACCCACATCATCGCCGCGGCATGGCCACGCCAGCAGCGTCACCACGGCTGTGGTGGCTGCAGCGACAGCAATAGCAATGGCTGTGGCAGCGACACAGCTGTAGGCAAAGGAGGTGGCACAGTGCTGAGTTCACACACACACCCTGAACAAGCCCCTGCTGCACAGCACAAGCAATAGCTTGATGTCTGGAGAGCAGGGGCTTTTGATGGAGTGAAGGTGACATGCACAACATGTCTTGGCTTGCCAGCTGCTTCTGGACTTGGTTCACTTGACAGCACCCTTGGCTTGGACCACTTGGTGCATTTGCTATATCTCCTTGGATGCTTTGCTCTGCTTGGTGGTCTTATCTTATGTCTTGCTATGCTTAGTCTGTTGGATGCTCTTTTCAGACTTGCTTCACTTGACAGCACCATGCACTTGCCTTGGCTTGGTGCATTTACTTGGATACTTACTCTGCTTGGTGGTCTTGTCTATGTCTTGCTATGCTTACTTTGCTGGGTGCTCTTATTGATGAATTCACTAAGTAAGAAATAAGTGACTTAGCTTACTTGGTGCACTTTTAAGAGAAATAAGGTAACCAAGTCTATTAAGTTTTTTTCACCTTTTGCTGATGTCTACGACCCTGTGACCTCCACGACCACGACATGGTGACAACTGTGACCGTGACATGGCAATGACTGCGACCGCAACATGGCAATGGTGATGATGATGCCTGGTCTAGTGGGCTTGGAGGTATTCTATAGTGTAGTTTACATTAATAACAATGTATATGTAGTTTTAAAAACCAATAAAACTAGTTTTTAATTTCCTTTGAATGAGGTGTGAGTAATTGTACCATAATGAACCCTGCATGGTCCTCCTGGACTGCTCCATAGTACACCATAGTACTCTGTAGTGCTCCACAGTGCTCCACAGTGCTCCACAGCACACCATAGTTCTCCATAGTGCTCCACAGCACTCCATAGTTTTCCATAGTGCTCCACAGCACTCCATAGTTTTCCATAGTGCTCCACAGCACTCCACAGTTCTTCATAGTACTCCACAGCACTCCATAGTAAGGACCCAACTATGGAGCACTCCACAGTAAGGACCCAACTATGGAGCACTGCCCAGAACATACCCTTCGCTATGGCCACTATGGCACTATGGGTCACTGTACAGTGCTCCTGTAGTCTACTGTAGACCTCCACAGCAGATGTACAGTTTGCAGATGCAGCCTGGACTCTGGGATGCGCTGAGTACCTCAAAATGAAAATCGGCAATGTCTCTGTCAAAATCCACGCCCATGTAGTTGAGCATGCCCCCTTTCACCTACTCCTTGGACGCCCATTCCAGAGTGCCCTCCTTTCTCACGTTGAAGACCTCCCTAATGGGAAGGTCGAGGTCTCTATCTGCGACCCTTCAAATATTGGACGATGCATCATCATTCCATCACAGCCACACAAAGGGCGATTCACCAGCGTCCGGATCTTCTCCTACAGTGACGCAGACAGCTCAGATGACCATATTAGCGATAGGCAGTGCATTATCTCCCACCCGCACCCTGCTGACACTGCCGCATCCACTCTAGCATACAAAAAAGTTGCTAAGAAGGTCCGGCCGGTTCCCACTTCGCTTCCCGAGGACTTCCGCTGCATACGATGCATCCCTGTCGATCCTCTGCTTTCCCTCTTACCACTTCCTTCTCACCCACCTGAGTTCTCTCCTGGATCTCGCCTTACGCAGGAGCGCCTTGACGCACTGGAGCTCAACCGCCACGACTTCTTGTGGCCCGAGGAACTCAAACTACTTCACCACATCCTCAAAACCAATGAACTCAGACTTGCGTGGACCGAGGCAGAGAAAGGCCGCTTCTGCGACGACTATTTCTCCCCGGTCAAGATACCTGTTGTCGAGCACGTGCCTTGGGCACACAAGAACATCCCTATCCCCACTGGCATCCTCAACGATGTCATTCAAATATTCAAAGACAAGTTTGCTGCAGGAGTCTACGAGCATTCTGATGCGTCCTACCAGTCTAGGTGGTTCTGCGTCAAAAAGAAATCTGGAGCGCTCCGTCTCATGCACGACCTCCAGCCCCTCAACGCAGTCACCATCCGCAACTCGGGAATCCCTCCCCTTGCTGACCAACTTATAGAGGCCATGGCAGGACAAGCATGTTACAGCATGCTCAACCTCTTCGTCGGTTATGACCACTGCACCCTCAACGTTGCATCACGTGACTTAACTACCATTCAGTCCCCTATCGGTGCCATGAGACTGACGTGCTTGCCACAGGGATGGACCAACGCCGGTGCCATCTTCCACGAAGATGTCACATTCATCTTAGAGCCCGAGATCCCCCACATTGCCTGGCCCTACATGGACAACTGCAGCATCAAAGGTCCTGCGACACATGGTGAAACCGAAGACGGAGGCTTCACCACCATCCCCAACAACCCCAGCATTCAAACCTTCATGTGGCAGCACCTCTCAGATGTACACCGCATCCTCCACCGCCTCTGCTGCGCCAGCGCCACCGTCTCTGCCACAAAACTATTCATCGCAGTCCCAGAAATTGTCATTCTCGGACATAAGTGTAACTATGAGGGCCACATTCCTGATGAGTCAAAGATTGCCCAGATCCGGGATTGGCCACCATGCCGAAATATCACAGACGTCCGTGCCTTTCTCGGGACAACAGGCTTCATGCGGATTTGGATCAAAGGTTACTCTTCGATCGCGCGCCCCCTTGTCGACCTCACCCGCAAAGGCAAGACCTTTGCTTGGCACCCTCAGCACGAAGAAGCCATGCAGGCGTTGAAAGATGCCATCATTAGTTCCCCCGCCCTCATCACGATCAACTACACATCTGATCAACCTGTCTTCCTAGCCATAGATTCGTCCACCCGTGGCATTGGCTGGATCTTGTCTCAGGAAGGCAAGGACGCCCTACAATGACCCGCCCGCTTTGGGTCGATTTCGTGGAATGAACACGAGAGCCAGTACTCGCAGGCAAAGATTGAACTCTATGGATTGTTCCACGCTCTCCGCGCGCTCCGTTTTCACCTCATCAGCATCCACCACCTTGTAGTCGAGATGGACGCCTTATACATCCGTGGTATGCTTAACAACCCCAACGTACAGCCTAACGCTACGATCAACAGATGGATTGCCACCATTCATCTGTTCGATTTCAAACTTGTCCACATCCCCGCTGACAAACATCGCAGACCTGATGGTCTCTCGCGACGCACGCCGGCTGATGGCGAGGACAACAATGACGACGATGATCCGGAAGAATGGATCAACCACGCCCTCTCCCTCAGCATCTGGGTCGAGACGCGGCTAGCCAACCAGTTCGCTGAGTCAGGTAGCACCCTAGCCTTGATGCTCACCATCGACGACACACCCATCGACGCGTGCTCTGACATGAAGCATCTCATGGCCGGCAACCAAGGCCATCGAATCACACCTTCCTGGGTAGCCTTCTCAGAGGAGGATCAGCCGAGCAGTGACTCCACAAAAAATGTCTTCCATTCTGACTCCACCTCCCTCCCCACCAGTGAGAACGGCACCAAGCAGGATGGCGAAATAGATCGCATCCGGCTCTACCTCACCTCGCTGCAGCCACCACCGGAACTCTCTGGCAATGGACTGACAAGCTTCCTTAACAGAGTCAGACATTTCCTCTTGATAGAAGGACGACTCTGGAGACGGCAACGCCAAGGACGTCACCAGCTCTACATTGACCCGCCGCTCCGTCTCCCCATCATCCACGATGCCCACGACAAATTGGGCCATAAAGGCTTTTATTCCACTCGCTGCACACTGCTGGACCAGTTCTGGTGGCCCTCGCTCGAACATGATGTCAAGTGGTACATCGACACTTGCCACCAGTGTCAGCTGCGCCAGACCACGAAGATCCGCATTCCCCCTATCGTCAATACGCCTGCACCTTTATTCCGTAAAGTCTATGCTGACACCATGTTCATGCCCCTCGTCGGAGGCTTCCACTATGTTATACAGGCCCGCTGCTCCCTCACCGCATGGCCCAAGTGGTGCATGCTCCGAACCGAAACAGGACGCACCATTGGCGCATTCCTCTTTGAGGACATCCTGTGCCGATGGGGTGCTGTCGAAGAAATTGTCACTGACAATATAATGGCACCCCCTACGTCGCAGTGCTGGACTGGCTAGCAGGCAAGTATGGCATTTGTCATATCAGAATCTCGGCCTACAACTCCCACGTGAACGGCATCGTCGAGCGACAACACCGCACCATCCGCGAGTCGATCGTCAAGGCGTGTGACGACAACATCGCGAAGTGGCCGGCGATTGTGCCACTGGCATTCTGGGCCTAGTGTTGCTGCAGCTAAGCCAATGTTTTTTTCTATCTCAGGAAATAA
>QLOZ01005338.1:0-14889 GCA_003314065.1 Lactarius sp. MG50 | reverse complement strand
CCGTCGACCATGACGTGCCACCGTTGTCCGCAGCCCATTTGAGAGGGAACTACTCCCTTCCAAGGCAAACCATAACCATTTCCTTCGTACTGGGGTAAGCAAACCGTGCTATTTGCGTTGCAGTCTCTTTTCAGCCTCCAGAGCATGATCCCGATCGACAGAACGCCTCGACCTTCCGTACGTTCCGCATATCACCCACCACGTGGATGCATATTTTTCGTACTCACTCACATCGTCCTGTGCATCGCAGCTTGCTCGCTCGGCGCAGCACGCACGACACGCTCTGATAGTACGCTCAGCGCTTGCGAGTCCGCACCCGAGTGCGCGCTCATCCCGGTCCTGGGCGAACCATGTCCGCCCTCGCCGCCACCCCTCGTGCTCCGCTGCACGCGTCGTGTTCTTCCTGCCATTGGCGCTGTGGTGGCTCTGTTTTCGCGCGCGCCCTTGCCAGTGAAGCGTTGGCGAGCCTCCGCTGTACAAACACGCTGGGTACTCTAATGAAAGACCTGCCGTTCTCTCATTTTCTAAATTTTCTACAAGTCGCTCCTCCGCCGCGTCTCACACCGAGGTTACCGAGAAGGGTGAGGGTCCCTGTTGACCTCGGAATGCAACATTCTGAGGAGGGAGAAGGCGCGCATGCCCGATCCGTATGATGAGATGGCCATCGCTGGCTATGTGGGACGTAGCAGCCCAGACTTAGCAAGGAACAGAAGACTCGTCCTGAATGGAGTGCGGTAAGGTCTCTGCGCAACGCCTCCCACAATCAAACCCATCCTGGTGTATGTCAGAGCTGTTGTTTTTCGTTCTCTTTCTTGGGATCTCTTCCATTTCCCCCGGTATCTGCTGACAAGATTCCTTCCGAGTCGATCTATCTCAAGTGTCGCGTTGGCACCCAGTGGGTATGTGTTTATGGGCATATATCTCAATGCCTTTCATGGGTTGTTACATCTGGCACGACATTTACACGCGAGAGTGCATTTATTACTGTGTCCTCAACTGCTCTAATAGTGTTGAGATCCTTCAAGGTGGAGCTCTTCTGTCAGGGGGTATGGACCCGGAAGTTACGGGACATATAGTAGTCAAGTGGGATATGTAAGCAGGGTAACTCTCCGGTAATAGTCAGGTCACCGCTAATACCACCGCCGCCGGGCGTGCGCCATCATCAGATATCAGCAAAGTGATTTCCAGCATTCCGGCGGTCCCATTATGCTATTCGAACAGTGCTCCAAGCGGTACGTCGGAGCACCCGATATGAACATAACCCCCTTCGTTGCCATTTTTTTACGGCCGTCGGCCGCGAGGTTGATGGGGGTATAATAAGTCCGAGTTCACGCACCGCATCACGTTGGTAAACTTCTTCCATGAATGCTCGGCTCAGGCAAGAAGGCCGATCCCGTACTCACCTGACACGAGTAGACCTCCTTGTCAGCATATGGGCGCGTCAGTGACGTCATTCATGTGCCGCAGTCTCCCCTTTCGTCTGCGAGCTTGCAGCGGTCACTGCCAATCCTAGCGTCATGAGAAAGATTCATAGTTGGATGTGTATCGTTCCGAAGATCATACTCTTTCCAGAGTTCGCGAATGCGATTACAATTATTGGCCTATGCGCGGGTGCGTTGCTCGCGTCTATACAAAGGAAAATTGGGATAAGTAAAAAGATAGCAAGAGAACGTTGCAAAGGCAATACTAGGCTTCTCTGCGACAGGTAAGCCTCAGCTCGCTCCGCAACAGTCCGAAAATTATCTCCAAGAAATGCCTAAGATCACTAGCGGACCCCGGTTGGACGGGAAGAGGACACGATTACTGTGAATTGCCAAAAACCCATGTTTGTAAGTGATGCACAAAGGCCGAGGACATTTGACCATGTGAACTCATGGGTCATAATCTGTCCGGCACGCCGGCTGGACTGGTTCTGATTTGGAGGCGTGCGGCCCGCCTTCGGCCACGTGCCCTGGATGATGAAGGACCCTGTGGATCGCGGTCTCCACAGCGCCCATGACTGCTGCGCTGATATATTGCATTCATTAGTCAGCACACTGCAGCTCCACCCATTGTCAGGCCGCGTACAGAGTTCCCGGTATTAGCGATGCCGCAGTTTCAGTTCAAGTTGTCGCGTCAGCAAAAATCACAACCCCCCCATTCAAGTTGTTGAGGCCGGGAACTAGCGGTTTGTCTCGATTTTTGTGCCATGGCACATGATCTTCAAGGCTTAGTTTGGTCTCCAATGGGGAACTGTGCCATGTGGGAAGCTCTGACAAAAGCCAAAACCGATTCACGGTTACAGGAACTGATCATGCTATTTTCATATTAGGCCTAGGACAAGTGCTAAGTGGGCCCTTCGTCGCGCCTTCCTTGCATGTCACAGCATGTGTGGGGCATGATCAAGGCGCGTTGCGGCCAGCGCGCATCCACACTACCACGCTATTTAAGATGCAACTGCAGCGGCACCGCACAGTAAGCGGAATCTTTCTGCCCCTGCTCCCTCGCTTCGAACAATGTTCTCTCTTCTCCGCTCCATAACAGCCGCCGCAATAGCAGTGTCACTATCGGGCCCAGCTGTTGTTCACGCGTGGTCACGGTGTCGCAACCAACCTGGTGATCCCGGTTATCCTACTGCTGCTGATTGGTCTGCTCTGAATGACACGATCTGTGGAAGGCTAATCAGTGTCGTGCCATCTGCAAGGGCATGTCTCGAATTAGGATGCACTGAAGCTCAGTGGGAAAGCGGCATTTTTCGACAGACAATTCCTGGATCAATGAACGCCGTTCGTATCCCCACTTGATCCCGCTTACTAGCCTACTATTAATGACTTGTTTGCACGTGTAGTACAATTGGGAACAGGTGAATCGTCTCCAGCCGTGCTACCCATTTTCTCCTCTAAAGTCCATCTCCGCGACAGGATTACGGCCCTCCGCCTGAACTCTGCCTACGTAATGGTACCACCTGTGCACAGGGAAATGTCCCACTTTATGCAGTCAATGCCACAACCGTTCAGCACATTCAGGTTTACGAGTCTTCTCGCCCGCCCCATGGTAATCACTTACCCATTTCTAGGCCGGCATCAAATTCGCCCAGGATCACAACTTGCGTGTTGTTATCAAATCATCCGGTCATGATTTTCTGGGTCGCTCTACTGCAAGAAATTCACTCCTCCTCTGGACCGCTTACTTCAAGAATATCACCTTTGCAGAAGAATTTCCCATAGACGGCGTGGACCAGGGACCGGCGGTTACTGTTGGCACCGGCGTCGGCCTGAAAACTATCTACACTGCAGCTAAGGCTCAAAATAAGATGTTCGTAGGTGGTACCGCTGCAACTGTCTCTGCCGCGGGTGGATATACTCAAGGCGCCGGACACTCTGCGTTCTCACCGATCTACGGACTTGGTGCGGATAATGTTCTTCGTACGCTGTTTAATTCCAGTCACCTTCAAAAAGGAATTCAAGTAAGCACCCAGAGTACCGCGTCGTTCTAGCCAATTCTTCATTCGTAACAGTCAATTCGGCATCTCACCCCGACCGTACGTTCTGTGCGCATGTACAGCTTTTGGCACATCTCACCTCTTCGCTTTCCCCTTCTAGTGTTCTGGGCTTTGCGTGGTGGTGGCGCTGGGAGCTGGGGTGTGGTCATCGATGCAACTTTACGCACATTCCCCATTTTTAATGCAACCCTTCACGTCGTGAATGTCCTGACTGCTACGTTGGACCAAACAGGCGATCTGATGACGACACATGCTATGCACATCAAGGACTGGGACGCGGTCAGGGCTGGGCAATACTTCTTTCTGATAGGATCAACATCGAATAGTACCCTTATCCTTGCTACAATTTTTAAAGACCTCGATGGTGATGCTAGCAAGGCACAGATGTCTTCTTTCCTAGGTGATGCAAGGGCACTTGGAGCTGTTGTCCAGGGGGAGTCCACGATCACCGCGCTTGCCAATGATCTTGTTACATCCGAGTCTCCGGATGACCAGTCTGGGTCTAATGGCATTCTTAGTTCCCGGCTCGTTCCTAACTCGGTTTACCTAAATGCGCCAGGCAGCATTAGTACTGCATACAAGCAGCTCCTCTCCATGGGTGTTCCAGCAGTTCTTGGTCACCTTGTCGCTGGCGGTGTGTATGTGCCGTTCTTCTGCCTGTATCTCACGTTCATCGTCCACTTAGGCCAAGTCGCTGCCAACGCCAATATCAGCTCGGCAATCATCCCCGCATGGCGCTCGGCTAAGACGCATGTGAGCGTCCCCTTAAATGATCCTGGTGCGATTCTGACATGTCTGGTTAGGTTGTTGCAGTTCAATCCTGGAATGAAACATTGTCTGCTGACGACGTACAGGCATTACGGAGGAACTTTACCTCAACAGTTCAACCTGTGCTCGCCGAACTCGCTGGTGGCGCATCCAGTGGTAGCTACTCAAACGAAGCGGACGTGCTTGAGCCGAATTTCGCCGTCACATTTTTCGGACCAAACTACTCCCGGCTTGAGTGTATCAAGGCTGTGTACGACCCTAGTGACCTTTTCATCGTTCCAGCTGGAGTCCGCAGCGAACACTGGGATGCGGAGGGCATGTGCCGAGTGTAAAGCCAGTATTACAGACGTACTATATACTGCCTGGACCTCACTCATGACTCATTTTCTCCTCAACGCCCTTCTATTGCACTTCTTCAGTTTGTAGCACCATCTGTGCCTTTTGATTCCATCTAGTTCACGTTCCCCACCGGGACTACTGCCCATTGCCCAGCCGATACCCTAAGCGGTTCTGAGAGCTCGCCAGGCCCGAGTAGGTTTCCCTCGGCTGAGGAGAGGGCAAGTAGTAACACCGGGGTCTGACAAGTCAGATTACGCATTCCAAGTTGTGATTGGTGTCCACTCCACGTGAACGAATCTAGCGAAGAGGATCCAGAGAGGGAGAAATAAAGTAAGAACGGACAGTATTTGATCCACCATCACCCTCGTCAAAGCCAATTCTCCAGGACGGGGTTGTGGTCCATCCCAGTCGTCTGCAGACACGCACCACCCAAGGAGTAGCAACTCATAAGGGTTACTGGTCGACACAAAGTCAATATGACTCGGTAATGAAAATGAAAGTATAACCCCTGACCTCAGGATTTGGGGAGCAACACTGAGGTACGACAGGTCACAGTAATAAGATTTGTACTATAATTATCCATAGGGAAATGAAAGGAGTACAATTGAAGTTCCCATACTGCATACCCCCAGGACCTACCTGCGCGATCTCCAGGACTCGACCATTCGCCATCCGAGCTTCCTCGTGCGTCAGTTTGTCTAGGCCCTTCAAAGCATCTCCAACATCCGTCATTCCCGCCAGTCTCTTCAGATACTCTTCTGAAGATTGATCGGTCAAGGAAAGGTAGAGCCGAGGGGAACTCACTAGTTCGCTTAATCTCTTCGGTCGCGATCGTAAGGATAGACCAGTACTTCAACCATGACCTTCGCGATGACCTCCGTCATCTCCGGTTACTGGGACCTCAGTATAAGTCTCAGGCCTTCTAAAAATGTTTCGATGCGCCCGAAGATGTCAATAAGCACACTTTAGCTGCCTACCAAACTTTGGAATCAGAATGGACCCGCACAGCAGAATCGAGAAAGATCAAGATCCCCACTAAAAGCAGGGCGCCAACACCAGCAAACATTACTTTTTGCTGGGGAGAATATCTGGGAAATAAATATCAGAGCGCATATGATGTATCTGTTTGGATGCTCACGAGGCCGACACCCTCTCCAGGCGTTGCGGAAAAGGCATAGAGGACATTCACAGTTGGGTTCAGCCACCTTGTTAATCTCTCATCACTGCTCCGAGATTGACCAAATTCCTGGACCTGGCGTTGAAGTAAAGCTAGAATGGCCCTCGGAGAATTGCAAGTTGGAACTGGGCAGCGAGTGGGTGTGCGATGAGGTCTTTCTTCGTTTGTCTCTCATGCGTGGGCGTTCAAGGCATTTTGACAATTGCTGGGAAGTTGGAAATGGAGGCAGTGGTCTGAGATATATATCAAGTTAATAGCGAGGACCTGTTTAGTGTCGGTCCCAGGAAAGTCCAAGTCACGGTCCCCGTTGATCTAGTTAGGTGATAGGCGCGCATGACCCAGGACCTTCAACAGTGGCAGATACGAAAGGATGGCCATTGGCCAACTTGAAGTCACATCCTGCGACTGAGTTTTGATGACGAGGTCAGAAACGAAGACTACCGACCCCAACCAAATGGAAGAGAGTAATATTCACGTTCGACTCGGAGTGGGGGCTGACGGTCCTGGTCCCGCCAGTCCTGTTTCAGTTCAAGTCCACCATGAACTTGAATTCCAGGCCACGACTGGATGACTTGCTATAATACCCTCCTGTATCTCTCCATGAACGCCCATTCACATTCGTTGGAATTTGTATCATGCACGCCGCTCCTCACATTGTAAGTTCTGCTCGTTCCTCGCGCCTCACTGTCGAGCTAAGTACGGTACATCTGTACAGGACATCGCAGCAGCTGAGCAGGCCTCGCTAAACCAGCCGACTGTGCCCGAGCTATCCCCCAGTAATCCAAATAGCAATGCTAGCTCGCCGTTGTCCTCAGGGCCAGTGACGCCAGTTGATCTGCCTCCCTTTGCTGCGCCCCCGGACCCGCTCGTGGACGGGAAACATCAGCCTGACCCGCGGCCGTACAAGCCCGTGACGAAGATCACCTCACGAGGTACCGTGTGGCGTGCCAGACAGGTTCTTTCGAACCTTGGAAAGCGGAAGAGACGGCCCAGCGAGGACACAGGAATCTCAACAGGTGTGCAGCTGGCCACCGACCATGACGTCCTAGTGTTGTCGGGCAGCCCATCCGAGACGGAACTACCACCCTCCAAGGTAAGCACCCCCTCGTACTGGTATAAGCACGCAACCGTGCTACTTGTGTTGTAGACTCTTTTCAGCCTCCCGAACGTCCCGATCAACAGCACGCCTCGCGTACAGGCTCGACCTTCCGTACGTCCACATGTCACCCACCCACCCTCCGGATTGTTCTCCATACTCACCGCAGCGTCCAACTCGCGCGTCGCAGCTCGTCCCCATGCTTTCTCGGCGTAGCACTCATGACACGCTCCCATCCGCGCCGACGAGCCCAGAGCTCGTGAGTCCCGCTTTCGAGTCCGTGCTCGCCCCGGCGCCCCCAAGCGCACCGTGGGCGCCGCCGTCGCTCTCCCTCGCGCTCGCCGCGCGCATCGTGTTCTTCCTTCCGTGGTGCTTGGCCGTCGGCGTTGCGATCGCGCTCTACCCGCGCGCGATCTCGCCACTCGTACGCATGTACGCGGAACCGCCGCGCACCCCGCTCCACCGTCTTGCGCACCACGCACACACTGCGCATGCACACGTCGGCATCTTTGTCGGCGTTCTGTGTCTCGTCGCCGCCGCTCTCCCTTCATGGCCGCTCCGGGTCGCACTCGTCGGTGCCGTGGCGGTGCGCGCCGTAGTCATCTGGCGCGGATTCGAGGCGCAGTTGAAAGAGCACGGGGAAGAATCGGAAGAGGAGTGGCGCGAAGACGCGCGGTGTGTGTGGAGGGTGCTGCGCGGAGAGGAGGAGAGGGAGATTCTGAGAGCGTGTGACGGTGAAGGTGTCGTAAAGGACGAATGAGGCGATCATCGGCCCCGTTTCAATCGGGGAATTTTTTGTGTGAATGTAGCGTACCACATGTCTAACTTCCTTTCCTCTCGTCTGCCTACCCTACGCTTGATGCGATTGTATTCCTGTTCTTGACTCTTCGGCTCGGAGCTGAATGTGCATTAGATTACTCGCAGACGCCTGGTTGTCGTGTGCGCGGCACAAGGGCCTAGGGGCAACGGCATCATCTTCAGTACTTCGGTGCTCATACCGTGAATGCCCCGCCGCTCGCAGAGTGAAGGGAGTACGACACGGCATGACAACGATTCCTTATATAATTGTATATACCCGGTGCGACGCAACTTGGTAATATTTGTTTGTCTTGCTCCACTGGTAAACTCGGCAGTCTCTGCGGCCTAACGATCTGAAAATAGCTGTAATCGCCTAGCAAAAATCCATGTAAAGTGAAGCAGCACCAAAACCGAGTACATGACTTTGGCCGCACGGTCCGAGTCCACGTGATTGAATGGACGAGCCTGAAGAGTACAGTAAGTTGATCTTCACACCAGCACCCATGATAGCCTGTATCGATATCTAGTCCAACTCCACCTATCCGCCCGTAAAATCTGCCACGGTATATCAGGCATACAGAGTTCCAAGTACCGAGTACCGAGAACACTTGGCCCTACGTCACGGTAGGGCCTACATCAACGTGATGGAATCCGAGTCCGCTTCTTGTATTCATTTCTACGCTTCCTTTTCCCCGATGGCCGGAGGGCATTATCAACACGTTGCAGCCAGCGCACATCTATTCTACTTAAGATGAAACCGTAGAATCGTAAACGAATTATTTCTGCCACCCTCTTCGAGCAATGTTCATTCTTCTCCGGCCCATAACCGTCGCCGCCATAGCAGTGTCGTTATTGGGCCCAGCTGTTGTTCACGCATGCCAGTGGTCACGGTGTCGCAACCAACCTGGTGATCCTGGTTTTCCTACTGCTGCAGATTGGTCTGCGTTGAACGACACCATCTCTGGAAGGCTAATCAGAGTCATGCCGTCGGCAAAGGCATGTCTCGAATTGGGATGCACTGAGGTCCAGTGGGAAAGCGGCGTTTTTCGACAGACAATTCCTGGAGCAATGTATGCTGTTGGTGTTCCCACTTGATCCCTCTTACATATAATGACTTATTGACACTTGTAGTACAATTGGGAACAGGTGACGCGTCCTATCCGTGATATCCATTTTATCGTCTCAAGTCCATCTCCGTACCCGTAACAGGATTATGGCCCTCCGCCTGAACTCTGTTTACGTAATGGGACTACCTGTGCTCAGGGAGATGTCCCTCTCTACGCAGTCAACGCCACCGCCGTTCAACATATTCAGGTTTACGAGTCTTCTTGCTCTCCGTATGGAAGTCGCTCACCCCTCTCTAGGCTGGCATCAAATTTGCCCAGGATCACAACTTGCGTGTGGCTATCAAATCCTCTGGTCATGATTTACTGGGTCGATCTACTGCAAGAAATTCACTCCTCCTCTGGACCGCTTACTTCAAGAATATCACCTTTGTAGAAAAATTCTCTATAGCCGGAGCAGATCAGGGACCGGCGGTTACTGTTGGTTCCGGTGTCGGCCTGAAAACTATATATGGCGCGGCTAAGGCGCAAAATAAGATGTTTGTAGGTGGTACTGCCGCAACTGTCTCTGCCGCAGGTGGATATATTCAAGGCGCTGGACACTCTGCGTTCTCACCAATCTACGGACTTGCCGCAGATAATGTTCTTCGTACGTAGTCTAGTTCTGGTCACCCTTAAGAAACACTCAAGGAAGGCTGCAGAGTACCGCGTCGTTCTAGCCAATTCTTCATTCGTAACAGTCAACTCGGTATCTCACCCTGATCGTACGTTCTCTGTGCATGTACAGCTTGTAGTAGCTTTCATCTCATCTCCCTTTCCCCTTTCAGTGTTCTGGGCATTGCGCGGTGGTGGCGCAGGCAGTTGGGGTGTGATCATTGATGCCACCTTCCGCACATTCCCCATTTTCAATGCAACTCTTCACACTGTGAATGTCTTCACAGCTACGTTGGACCAGACAGGCGATCTGATGACGACACATGCGATGCACATCAAGGACTGGGACGTGGTCAGGGCCGGGCAGTATTTCACCCTGACAGGGTCAACGTCAAATAGCACCCTTTCCCTCATGACAGCATTTAAAGACCTCGACGGTGATGCTAGCAAGGCACAGATGTCTTCTTTCCTAGATGATGCAAGGGCACTTGGAGCTGTTGTCCAGGAGGAGTCCACCATCACTTCTTTTGCCAATGATCTTGTTACAGTCCCGGACGACCAGTCTGGGTATAATCTCATTATTAGTTCTCGCCTCATTCCCGACTCGGTTTACTTGAATGCACCGAGCAACATTGGTACTGCATACAAGCAGCTCCTCTTGCAAGGTGTCCCAACATTCATTGGAAACCTTGTCGCTGGCGGTGTGTTTTTCCGTGCCCCTTTTCCACCACTATTCCACGTTGATCATTCCCGTAGGACAAGTCGCCGACAATGCTAATATCAGCTCGGCGATCATTCCTGCGTGGCGCGCGGCGAAGACCCATGTGAGCGCCCCTCCAGATGGTCCGAACGCTACTCTGACACATCTGGCTAGGTCATTGCGCTTCAGATTTGGAACGATACGTTGTCCGCAGCGGATGTACAGTCATTACGGAGGAACTTTACGGCAACTGTTCAGCCTGTACTCTCGGATCTCGCCGGCGGCGCGTCCAGCGGTAGCTACTCAAACGAAGGGGATGTACTTGAGCCGAATTTCGCCGTCACATTTTACGGACCAAACTACTCCCGGCTTGAGTGTATCAAGGCCGCGTACGACCCTAATGACCTTTTCATCGTTCCGGCTGGAGTCCGTAGCGAACACTGGGATGCGGAGGGCATGTGCCAGGTATGAAGCGGACATTACAGGGATGAACGAGGCGATTGTCCCCCCCTGCTTCAATTGGGGAGCTTTTTGTGTGCATGCGGCGCACCACATGTCTAACTTGCTTTCTTTTTGTCTGCCTACCTTACACTTGATGCGATTATAGTCCTGTTCTTGACCCTTCAACTCGGAGTTGAATGTACATTACATTACTTGCGGATACATGGTTGTCGTGCGCGCAGCACCAACGCCTAGGGGAATCTGCATCACCTTCAGACTTCTATGCAACGCAACGCCCAGCGCGTCCTTGGTAGCGAGCGGTTCACCGTGCTTCAACCCTGACAACGCGTATAAGGTAGGCGACACTAGGAACCAGCTAGGGTTATGTAAGCAGAACTAGGGTTAGGGTTATGTTGCAAATCTGAGGGGGCGAAAAAATGTGGGGCTTTTGATGGCAGGACACAGGGTTGGGGGGACACATCATGAACAGGATCAACAACTAAAATGTGTCATGTTAGGGGAGGAGCAATCCGGCACTAGCGGGTAGCGTACATATCAGGCTGCCGGTGATAAGAGCAGCGGCAGCCGCACGCCGGATGTATGCACAGGAGACACCTGGATGGACCCGCTCAGACGCTATCAGATCGATTCCGAGCGCATTGATAAACAACTATATACATAGACCTCGTATTTAAGTACGCTACCAACTTAGGAGAACAGTGAGAACTGTTCGGCGGGCACCCCCCGTCATTTCCTGTGTGATCCCTCAAATCCTAACAGGTTATGGGCCCTGCGCCCTAAACTTCCCTCAGATTTCCCTACCGCATCTATATCATCGTTCACCTCTATCATGGACACTATCAACTCAAGCGCCCCTGCCAATGCTACTGTGCCAGGACTCGCTCCTACAGCCCCTATTTCTTCCACTAACCCTCCTGTCGCGAATGCAGCGGCTACCACCTCTATTCTAGTGACTCCCCATGTCGACACCACGCAATCAACTACTGGCACTACTGTTTCCCCCACTATTATGGTTCCTTCTGTCGACAATACTGTGGCTGTCGTCCCTCCCCCTACCACCTCTACTCTAGCGACCCCTCATGTGGACACCACGCAACCCACCACTGTCTACACAGCACCTGTCGCATCTGCCACTACTGCTACCACCCTCTCCAACCCTGGTGTCCCTATTATCACTGTTCCACCTACTCCTACGACACCATCTGTCAACCACGTTCGCGTTAACGACATCACACCTATCACCGACCTTATAGAACCTCTCGACGAAGGAAACTGGTCTGACTGGTGCAGGAGCATAACTATGGTGCTCCAGTTGTGCGGCGTCGCTGAATATGCTGAGGGGACGATCGCCATCCCCGACGCGCGCACCGATCCTCAAGGTGCAAACAACTGGGCATATAACAACACATATGCCATGTTCATCATTGACAGCAAACTGACTTACACACAGAAGGTACATGTCCACCAAGGATTTGATACCTTTGGCCACCTGCAATGTTGATGCGCTCACGGTAATATTCGAGCTTATTTATGTGAGCTATTATATTGTCGCCCTCCTTGGCGACGGTACGGATGAGGGTGCGCATGAGCGCTGGGACAGTTTCAGGCTCATGGATACCTCGTAGTTCTGCCAACATATCGTAAGCGGTGACGGAGTGGCGAACATCCCCGGACTCGTGGACATTCCCAAGCTCGAGGAGGATTTTGCGATGACCGATGTCATCGCCGAGACCGCTGAGCTCAATGAGGAGCTTAAGCCATCCGAAAACGTTACTGAAACCCAGTGACTCGTGCGGGCAACGACATGGTCAACGCCGCGGAGAACACACTATCCCTCGTGCTATCCAAATCGTTTAGACCAAAGAAAAATCAGACATTGTTCGTTCCAGTAAAGTTACGGTACGATACTGTTAAATGTTGTGTCAATGACAATCGTGTTTTCCTACAACTGATGGTCGAAGCGATCCCACTTGAGACGTCCAAGAAGCTGCCACAACCGCCGCGCACACATATCAAAGCTATCAGAGCGACTGGCGCACGGAGCGGGATGACATAGCCTGGCTCAGAGAACTTTAGAGTGCACCAGCTAGTGAATCAGTCACTGCTGAACGCCCTATTGTCACGCCCACGGTCTGGGCGTACCTCCACTGGCGATGGAGGGGGCGTAGGCGACGATGGGGACTGTGGTCGCGAGGGCAACAAGAGGTCTGTGTACCTCTCCCTGGCTGGAGTACTCTTGTGACGTCTGATACTAAGTCCCTTTCCCTTCTTAAGCATCAAGCGTTGATACTTCTAAGGGCGTGAAGTCTGGCAATCAGCCAGAGGAGCGATGGTTCACAAGAGAGGACACAAGACCGTTCACTTGGTTTAGATTACAAGAGAACAGACTTAAGGTCTGCTCTAAGCGAAGCGACGCGATATAAGTACAAGTAGTGTGAGTCACAACGAGTCATAGCGAGTCATAGTGTCCCTAGGACACTACTAAGCAGTCCGAGTCATCAGGAGTCATAGTACAGTGGACGAGTCATAAAAGCGTGAGCCAATAAGATGTCTGGGCAGCGCATGCGCAGAGGCGTGCAAATGTAGCACAAGTGGCTGCGCGCCGGTCCAGGCGGTCCGTCAGACCGAGCGGTGAGTAATGGTACAGCAGTGAGACGCGAGAGCGGAGTCACGGGCTGTAGGGGCCCGGCAGTCCATAGAGTCAAGTAGCTAGTGGCGTCCCGCTTCCCTGTAGGCAACAAGGAAGGAGGATGCCACTGTCCATCGAAGTACGAAGTGGTAAACATAGTAAGAAAGTAAAAATGAAGCGTACAGTTCACTGAACGTGACATCATCCCCCTCCTAAGGCCAGTGACTGCCCTCAGTCACTACCCTGGTCAGTCCAGTCATAAGCGTCCATGGCCCGTGCATCATAGCCATCAGAGATGGTAGGGTCAGCAGGGGTAGGCGTGGGGTCGATGGGGTCGAGGATGGGGTAGGCGAGGTCGGGGCTGTGTCCCCTCGCTCTGGAGAGGCGTGCAATGAGGGAGTAGGGGCCAGGAGGTGGTGGGCGCCCGAAGATGCGCGCTGAGAGGGTGCGCTCTTCGGGGCGTTGGGTGTAGCCTTCCCCCGCTTTCCTTAGGGCCTCGCGCAGGCGGGAGTCGGGGCAGTAGTTGAGGACTTGGTCCTCAGGAGTGTCGAGGGGGGCGTGCACACTGGTCATGAAGGGGTAGAGGATGTTGTAGGCGTCCGCAGCGGAAAGACGTCGCACCGCTTGATGCCTCTGGCCCTTGTGGTAGCTCAGCCTCCTCGAGTGGTAATCTAGGAGCCTCTTGGACTCCGCCATGCGCCTCTTTTCCATCTCGATGTCCACCGCGTGCGAATCAATCGCCATCTCCGCGACGCGCAGACGTTCCACTTCCCCTATCATGTATGGGTCCCCCAGGGCTTTGAGGGCGTCGTCCACATGTCTGTAGAAGGCGCCAGTGTCACCACCTTCGTCAGCGAAGATGGAGATCTGGCGAGGGGTGAGCTGGGGGAGTGGGCGGTAGGAGTTCTCTGGGACGGGGCGCGCACGGAGGGGGAAGGTGTATGTGACTTTGTTTTGGCCCATGGTGGCCATGATGATGGGGTCCTTTGCGCTAAACATGAACACAATGTACTTGGGGACAACCAGGTGGCCTGAACCATCCTGGATACGCTCCGACCAGTACCAAGGGGAGGTAGGGGAGTTGACGCGGAAGGGGTGCCCTGGGTGGTCAGCTTCGGTTGCCCCTTCAGTTGCTGCCTCCAGGTCTATCGCAGCAAGGGGGCACCAGCAGTCCTCCTCCATCCTTTTCCTCCATTCTGGGGTTCCAGGACCTTCGTCCTGCTCAATGCTGGTGCATAGGGAGGTGGTGGCGTCGATGACGGTGATGTGGGTATCTTCATCGTCAATGGTGTCAATAATTTCTGCGATCGTGGCATTGAGCCGTGCCACAATCTCCTCCCCAGTCTGCAGGCCACGCATATCGATGGCGAAGGAGGGGCCCTCTGGTTCAGAGTCGCCCCAGGGGAGTTCGCGGTTTTCCTGGTCTAGGAGGATGATGCCAGGGGTGCGGGTGAAGACAGGAGTGTGAGTGGCAGGCGTGGAGGTGATAGTGGGGTCAGCAGCGAGGATGTTTAGAGTTTCCGCTGGAGGGAGTTTGACGTCAGACATGGGGGAGGCAGGGCGAGATGCAAGTGGAGGGACGTTCAGCGCGGCGGCAAACTCTGTGTAGTCCCCTTGGTAAATGGGGGAGCCGGGCGCGGAGGAGGTAGTAGACGAAGAAGACATAAAAGCAGGAGGATGACGACTAGTGTTGCTGTGGCTAAGCCGATGTTTTTTTCTAT
>QLOZ01005332.1:0-20811 GCA_003314065.1 Lactarius sp. MG50 | reverse complement strand
GCTCAAACCTCCCCAGCGCCATGTGCGTCCTGGTACGTTTTTATTCTTATTTCTTTGTTTTGTAGCGCTAATGCATTGTCCATGGTCCCTACCACGTGCCGACCGCCCCAGCCTCAAAGTCAAATCTGAATCCAAATCCCCACCCTTTGTTTGCAACAGCAGCGACGGCGGTGGGCCCAGCAGTGGCGGTGACAGCAGGCCTGGCAGTGGCGGTGACGGCAGGCCTGGCAGTGGCAGCGGCAGGCCCAGCGGTGGCGGTGGCAGGGATGGCGGCGGCAGCAGGGACGGCGGTGGCAGGGACAGCGGCGGCGGCAGGGACGGTGGCGGCGGCAGGGACAGCGGTGGCAGCAGGGACGGCGGCGGTGGCAGGGATGGCAGCGGCGGCAGGGACAGCGGCAACAGCGGGGCCAGCAGCGACGACGGTGGTGGCGGCAGTGGGTAGCAGCCAGGTGTATTCATACAGTACTCATTTTTTACAAATGTACTGTAGTGTACTATATAGTGTAATGAAAGGACCTTATTTGACACAGTGGTGGCAGTAGCAGCGGCAGTGGCGGCAGGGGCAGCGGTGAGGACAGCGGTGGGATGGCGGCGGTGGCAGCAGCGGCAGCGGTACTGGCAGTGGCGGCAGCGGCCGTGCTAGCGATAGCAAGTTTTTATTTCCTATTCTGTAGCTACAATATTTTGTACATATATTATTTAAATACCATAATAGACAAAAATTGACACTGTGTGAAACATATTCCCTATTTGTGTTTAAACTTGCCATCTTTTGGGCTTGTAAGCAAAAGAAAATCTGAACTTGTGAAAAAATGGACATAGCTGGTTTTGCTTTTCAGCTTGTGGCTTTTTGGGCTTGTACAAGCTTGTACAAGCCCCTACAAGAAAAAACGCAAAAGCCTGATGTGACCGCACCACACTGCCCAATTGGTGTCATCCAACTTCTCAGAAACATTGGTGCATACAGTATTGTCGATAGATTTGGGACGCTCGTAGTCAGAGTTGTCGTCCTCCTCATCAAATTGATGGAAAGGAAGGTCCCCCAGAGGCTCTTCATCCTCCGGATCAGTTACAGGAGGTAGATCATTATTGTCATCCTCGAGATCGTCGATGTTAGCCATGATGTACGAATAGGGGCTAAGCATCGAAGTGATAGGATAGTTGCCTAGGCATGCAGAGTGTCACAAGATAAGAGATAGATAGAAAATAGTATATTCTTAGATTGTACAGGTCCTCAGTTTAGGCCACAGGGCCCATAACCTCTAATGATTCAGAGGATACGGGGATGAGACGGGACCAGAGAATACCATTCGCCCCTATATGAGGGCGTGCTCCTTAAGAGCAATCCTACGCGTTACATAACATATGAATATTATCTTATCTTATCTCAGCCGGTCTACTCGGGCGTATCCCAACAGACCTTGCTTTGCAGCAAGGTAATTTCGAAGTAAATAACTATACACAAATGATATCTACTCATTCAGCACGCCATCTGCCTTATGTTTGATAGGTTGTAGTGGATAAGAGATAAGATGCAGGACCCCAGGACATAGCAGAAAGTCGCGAACGTTTGAACGCTGACGACTGTCGGTGACTTTCCCACGATTTATGGTCAGTGACTTTGACCTCAAGGTCGCGACCGGCACAACGCTGGGTGGGAATAGTAATACAGTTGACCATCTCATATTGCATAGTGTCTGGGCCGATTTACAATCCCATGTTGCATAGCCATTTTGGCTGGTCCGTCACTATGCAATGTGAGATAGTCAACCCTATGCATCATGAGATAGTCGACTGTAGTAGTAACAAGGGCGACCGCTGTGGTGGGTAACTCGAAGAGATGAACAACAATTCAATGTGAAATGAAGGCAGTCCCATTGGTGTTCTGTCGAACCGTTATTCGCAGATTTCAAGGCACCCTATGCGGCAGCGGCAGATATGGCAGCGATAGATTTGGAGGTCCACTGAACCGTCAAAAATACGCAGATCTGGCAGAAATGTATCTGTGGTGTGGTGTTGATCGGTCTCACTATGCATATAATATGCCTTCTGGCACTGTGGGTCCGTCTGGCTTGTAGGAGGGACACCCTCTGAAGTGATTCTTTGACCGGGATAATTCTTCGCACCAGAAGCAGAAGACCAGTTACTTCTCCCAAATTATTTATTGTCATCGACTTCTTCGATTCGAGAAAAAAGTACAGTATACTCCAGGGATGGGACACTTTGCTCGAAATGCCGGGAGCAACAGCAGCGACTTTCGTACAAAGACCACTTTCCTTCTTCTCGACGCTGCAGTGGCAGATGATACCCTCGAGGCCGAGCGTGGCGAACCAGCGCTGATGCAGCGTCGTCAGCTCGAGGATTGGAGTGTCCATGGTAACCGCTTTGAGACTCGTCGGGGAGCCGGGGAAGTTCAGTCATTCAACTAGATAAACGCGGGGGAGAGGGAAAGGGGGGAGCGCGGAGGAGAGACACATACTATGCTCGACGGCGACTGCCGCGACGGCATAATCACTGACAGCACGCTGTCATGGACTCAAGTCTTGGCTGTATGTACATATCTGTCTATTCCAGGCTAAATGAGGGATTCACATGCCAGTGGCAATATTGCGGTAGACAAAGATGTCGCCGGTCACGAGGCAGTGATGACGTTCTGAGACAGAGGACAGGATGCGCACAGACAACTTAAGAACCACATATTATTACACGTGGAGAGCAGCTCCCCTGCAGCTCTCGCCGCACGAAAGGAGCACCGCAAGCACCTTGGGAGACCAGCCCATGGTCGACTAGTACTCGAAGAAGAAGCCGGGCTCTGCCGCGTTCACAGCTTCAGTTGAACAAGAAGAGGTTCATGTGGGCAAGATCCATTGGGGGTTGATGGCATCATTCGTGAAGATTTCAAAAGTGGAGGATTGTCAGTTGAAACAAGTTATATAAGCAGGGTGGCCCGAGAAGGCGACGGCACAGAAAATGATTCTCAGGCTGGTTGCAGCCAATCTCCAGGGTATCTCACTTCCGAGCCGTGCTTATTTCCCTATCCACTCCGGGTCACTCTTCGTTCAATCGGGCTGCAAAGGAACGAGTGTACTGGCCATCGTTGCCCAACACCAGCCTGAGCAAGTTTACAGCCTGAGCGGATGCTTGTCACGGTGCCGATCGGTAACCGATGCCTCACACTTGCAATCATTCATCAAACCCCGTGTTTGGTTTATTCGTGATAGAAACAGAAAGCGCTGCGGAACATGCTTACGGAATGTGGTGTTCTGGCCGTAGTACCGTGACGTGGGAAGAAGCAGATGCGTTTCAGTTGTGGACAGTGTTTGAAAGCTTGACGAGTTGTCAAATTATTTCCAAGGTGCGACACTTCGTGCAGAACCTGAGTTAAAGGTTGCGGCGACCCTAGGTCCTGAAATTTCTGTCAAAGCAGCTCAATACAAAAGAACTTCTATTAAGCCCTCCTTCGAGAGGTAACAAGGCTCACGCCGACTACGGCGTGTGCTTTCATCAACACCTGTCAATGTCAGTCACCATTCAGGGTCACTTACGTCCACCCTCTACCGGCTTTGCAACTTGCAACCAAACTCAATCACTAAACCCATTGTTTTGCGTCTTTGTAGCACTTGATTTTCTCTCGAGTTCTCCACCCCGTCCCCATGCATAGCCTGACTGGGACATAACAATTTGAAACATCTCCGGCGGGGTTCTGTGGCGGTCCGCAGCCGTGAAAAGTCACTTGCACGCCATCATCGCGGGGAGCTGCCATGCGGCTATGAGACTGACAGAACAGACCTCCCGTGTCTGCCCATATCTATCCTAGTCCATCTCTCCCATTCCCATCATGATCCCCAGAGACAAAAAATCAAATCTTGGTTGTTGAAGACGTCACAGACTACGCCGCAGCGTCCTCGCATTACAGTACAAAATTGGTGCGATGCTAAATGGGAACCCCACTTCTTCCCTAGAACTCCCAGCCATGGTAGTAGTAAACGGTCATTCCCTCGATCCTCCCTTAACCATAGGCAAGTTGTCTTCATCCCTTTCTTTATGATGTTTATGGATGGCACTACAGGTATCTATTTACTGGCAGCCCTTCGTAAGCGTTAAAGCGACACTCCTCTAAGAAGCGTTTGATGAATCTTTGGACAGTGAATGCGTATCTTTTCGGGGTCGTAAGCCAGCAGTTTTATACATACTGGAGTAGCGGTGAGTTTTGATTACCAGTCGAAGATGTCATTAGTGCCTCATACAGAAGCAGGTTTCGAGGACTCGAAACGCGTCAAGTGAGAATTACTATCTAATAATGTGACTAAACCCATCTCCTTCACAGAGTCTTCGTCATTATCCAGTTTGTTATCGTTGCTTTCCAAAGCATCGCGTATACCTTCCAATTTCCAATGTAAATCTGTCAAATCCGACTGATATAGGCATTAGGCTGTGGCAGACGGTTTGGAGTATCTTGTAAGCCCCCAATTCCTCTCTGAGAGCCTGGTCACTCAGTTGAGGCAATCTATAGCATTACAAGATACGGGCTACCACTAAAACCGCAGGGTCTGTCCTACAGTGCGAACGTGCATGCAGGTGCTCATCCTCGTTTAAGCGTGTACCTGGACGTCCCTTGCCCAATCTGTGTGTCAATGTGTTCTCGTCCTGTCCGCGAACGGATTCCTCGCTATGCGGTTAGTTGGCAAATGATCCCGTAGTCGGGGCCTGGCTCATTCCCTTCTTTTTCCAGCATCCACAGTCTCACAAAGAGCCGTATCCTGAGTGGGTTAGTCATGGCGTTCTCCACCTCTGCCTTTATAGTAGGCATAGCCACCACGGTGATAACCTGGGATTCATCTCTGGCATCGTAAGGGCGTTGTAACGTCCCACGTTCCAGTTCATACTGATATATGCCAAAGGTCCTTCCTGGCAACTTTATACCTTTCCACCACCCAAAAAGCCATGTCGGTTGTCTGGTACGGCTTACAAGCTATCGCTGAGTGCCTCATTACGGGTACGTTACTTTCCCTAATCGTCAAGGGTGAGACAAGTGTGATTTCCATGTAGTCTTTCTTGCGCGGGCGCTTTTGAAGTCCCGTAGCGGCGTCCAGAAGTCCGATAGTATTGTGAATTACCTTACTCGCCAAGTTATTCAGATTGGGTTCTTTGCCACCCTTTGGACCATTGCAGAATTGGCGACGTGGTTTTTATTGCCAAGTGTAGCAGCATATAGGATTTTTGACGCGACAGTAGGCCCAATATACACGCACGTGAGCGGTTCTTTCTTCCAGAAACCAACTGATATATATACCAATGTCGTGTAGGTGATATATGACACACTCCTATTCCGCGTCCGACTGCGCGAGCGTATGGCCAAAACAAGCGACATTGAGATCATGTTCTCCCCAGAGGTGCGGTACTTGTCTCATCTGGACTTCTATGCTGTCTAAGCGAAAGGACCACAAGTCTCCGAAAAAATCGGATTCAAATGGAGGACAGCGGGGGTCATCAGTGTCGAACGAACCAAATGACGCTGTTTCTGTCACGACGACGTTGAACCTGAGCTCAGCAACAGCCGACACACCATGTCTGGGAGGAACGTTTGAGCATGACGACTCGGAAACCACATCTGCGCCTGTAGGGCTGCCAGCCGCTCGCTTTGAGCCCTCGTATTCACCCTGTTAGGCGAACCATGGATACGGAGACCCCAGTCTATTCATGAGTTCTCCACGGGCTAGTGACATATTTATAAGACGGATTCCTTTTCGTTTCGGCATGAATTGCTTAGGTCTCCTGCCTTTCTTATCGTCTCAAGGAGCTCTCATATACGTAGTGAGGCAAAAATAATACGGCTTGTATTGACTAATTTTTTCCTTTCCCCTACTTCGTTTCTCTCTTCACAGTCTAAGTGGCTCCGTCAGGATTTACGAATTTTGGTTGTGCTTCACGGGATCAGCCAGGGAGTTGATTGTTTAATACTAGACGTGTCCGTGTCCGTGTACGAGGTCACGGCCGTGGTAGAAACTGCAAGGCCTAAGGAGTCACCAAGTTCCCTTTTGACCTGACAACCATCGGGGGGATCTATTCAAGCGCCAGCACTTCGCACTATACACGTCACCGATTTTGTTGTATTATTGCTAACCCAAATACTAATTTGGATCTATAACATTTCTAGTTCTAAGTTCCTTTTCCAAGGGCGAGGGTAATAATTACATAACCATTCGCGACCACGATCACAGCTCCGATGACGTATCCTATCCCTGAGACGATCCATCCATTGCTGAAGTCGAGATATTCATCTTCCACTACGCCCTGCTCCTCCTCGGCATCGTCTTTTCTCTCCGCCCGCTCAGCGGGCGCAGTCGCGCGAACCCGCATCACCGTGCGCGAGGATGTGAGCCAGATGAGCGGGAAGATGATGAATGGGAGCACAATGGAGAGCACAACCTGCGATGCGATGAGCATCGTGTTGACGCCCGTTCGTCCCACTGATACAGCCACCACCATGGAGGGGATGAGGCTTAACAGTCGTGTGAGGAGGCGCCGCACAAAAGGCTGAGGATGGATAGTTATACATGGCAAAGGGTCTGTTGCTCGTGGTGTTACTTACCGAGACGCCCCAGCGAAGAAAACCTTCCGAAACTATCTGGCCAGAGACGGTGGCAACAAGGGACGCGCTTTGGCCGGAAGAGAGGAGGGCCAGGGCGAAGATGGTTGCGGCACCTAGCGAATGGTTTAACAATTGTTACTTCTAAGATACGAAACTGCTCACCCCGTCCAACGAGGTCGCGAAGAACAGAATGAGCATCGTAGATATCGGCATTTGTGCCTGGGACACCGGGTTGGTTGAAGGCGGCACTCCCTACAATCAATATCCTGTTGCGAATGCCATATAAACCGATTGGCGAGCTAAGAAAATGATCGAGCTTACATCGAGTTGATGACGACGGCTAGACCCAAAAGGTTGACGACGATATCCACTACCCCATGGTGTAGGTGCGCTTTGACAAACGACAGTGAGTTATTTGGTCTATCGGCATGACTTGTAAAATCATCCAAATTGTCAACATGGACAGGCCGGAAAAGTTTCGACAACATTCCGAGAAACCCCTTCGGTCCTGTCGCATGTACGCTGGGTGTACTATGGAGAACAATGGGTTTTACTGATGCCCGATCTTGTGTAGCCAGGGCGGACCCGATAAACAGGCCGTGAGGCATAACTGTCGCGCCGATAATGCCAACGGCTGGAAAGGTTTGTCACATTAGCACGAAAACTAAGGGAGACCCAACAATCTCGTACAGGTATATAAGCTGCCATGTTTGACCAGGGTCTTGGAGGGAAGAAATCCTTGGAAGGCTTCGTCCCACTGTACCTGAACCCTGGAGACAAGGATACACATGCATACCAATACGACCAAAACCTGGCCTGGGTGAGGTACGTGCGGGTAGGGGAAAATTCGAAGTGCTTACCAAGATGCCTATGAGAAACTCGAATGACCGCACGGGCCGGCCGTGGACAGGGTCAGCAAAGGCGAGAACCAAGAGTACATCGAATGCCGTGAGTAGGACTCCTCCCCAAAGAGGAAGCTTAGGGAACAGCAGATTGAGTGCGATAGCAGATCCCAGAAGCTCTGCCAAATCAGTGCTGATGATGGCTACTTCTGAGAGAATATAAAGGGGATATAAGATGAACCGGCGACAAAACTTGGGGTGGTTCGAGCGATTATAGAGTAGTAGTCGGCAATGAGAAGCAAGGTCTAACAGCCGACGATCCTGATTAGGCTAACGTAAGCTCTTAAAAGGAAGTCTGCTGACCAAGACCCGTCACCACGCCAAGTTTACAAGCCAGACTCTTTTTAAAAAAAAGGATGAGTGATCTGGCAACGGGGAATCGAGTGAAGAAGACTACCTGAAGAATTACAGCGAAGAGGCCAGCCAGCAGGATGACAAAGAGAAGTTTGTACCCATATTCTGAGCCTGCCTGCAAATCGACACTCCAGTTTCCACTGGGATCGAAGACCGCGTATGTGCCCTGAGGGTAGAAGGACTGGGTGAAAAGAGCACGTACGGATCGAAATACGCCACGGAGCATATGATGCCGACGCCGACATGCCTGGTGATATGTATCCAAACTTTCTTGGCCCACCTTCGAGCTGGGAGAGGCCCGTTTAGAGACGGGTCGATGGACGATTGGGCCGTGAGGGGGGATTGGTTCGACATGGGTGAAGTGAAGAGGGCATGCGAGCGAGAGGTGCGCTACGTATAGGAGTGTGGTGACGGGGGAAGGTAGGGCGTACCCCAGTGCTGGGTGGAACGAAAGAGTGGTACGGCGGACCCTTGGGTGAAATGATGCGGCCCGCGGACGCAGCCGTAGCAAGAGGTACCGCTATCATGGCAGGTGTTTGCGAAGGTGTTTGTGTGAACAGACATATCAACATTGATGCATTGATGACACACTAAACATAATTCTCGAACGTGCCAGCGTGGCTCAGTGGCTCATTCCCCTCCTTCAGCCAGACTCGGACCGGACTCAGCCCCAGACCAGACCGAGATCGCCGGGCTCTAGTCGGTTGCTCGGTAACCTATCGGAAATTACTTAAGCTATATTTAACCAAAAGGACATCTCCAACACTTCGGTGAGATGATACTAACTGCTACCGATAATTACATACAGTACGATTATTAAACGCTGCACAGGTCTCAGTAATAGTGAAACGCCTTGGCTACGAAGACCAATCCACAAGTGCAATGCGCCACTGGCACGTCCTAGTGCAACAGCTGACAGAGACTGCTGCATACACTTTGGCCATCCTGTCAGTGCAAAGTCCAATAGAACAGGTACTGACCCCCTTTCTGCAGAGTGGAGTGACACACAGACGGATACCTTAGGTCCCTCGGGACTTGGCTCGTCCTTGGGTCTATGCAAAGGACCCAGGCGATTATCTATTCGAATCCGCAAAAATAAAGCTACTGTATTTTGCCTCACAGCTGTCAAAACGTGATGGGTGATGTCCTGAGACCACCTGGCTGATCAAGTTAGACTTCAACGTTCGTTCCAACTTTCTCCACTCCAACATCGGCACCTCCACTCTCACCAACTCACCGCAATGCTATCCGTCACCGGACGGCCACTTGTTTTCGGGCCTTAGTCCCTCGTTCCCTAGTAGCTCGCTCTGGGGAGTAGGATAAAATGTGAGTGCCAGCGATTTCTTTTGTTCCTATAGGTTGTCTCCGTCCATGTGCGATCTTCCTTAACCCGCCTCGACCTCAGGTTGGCCATTGACGACTGTGACGACCAGAGCGCCGTGTCGTTAGCATCTCTACGTATGGGAAACCGGCGACGACAGCGATGGCAATGACATACGCTTCATGAACGTGACATGAAGCCATTCTGGCCCTATCTCAACATCAGAGTAGCTGGGGATGACAATGATCACTATAGCGTGCGTGCATGGCAAGGGGCCGTCTCAGCCCTGTCTCGACTTCGGAACAATTGACGACCAGGATGAAGACCAAGACCACTATGATTACTACTGGAACCACGACCACGACACAACCCTCACGATGGCCATGACACGACAATGTTGGTGACGACGATAGCGACTATTTCCGTGTAGATTGCTTCTAAGTTATGGGAGGGTAAGATAAGGTTGATAAAATATATAATCGCTATTACATCAGTACCCGAACTATCTGGAATTGTCTAAGGAGGTTTTCCCCCGATGCCCGCCCATAGTCGAATCCTCACGCGCCACTGCCACGCGTGGGGTCCGCTCCCAGGGTTGTGGGTCAGGGTGAAAGTCCACATTCACGCCGGGGATGACGGAACACGAGATAACCGGCTTTTATCGATGCGTCGATGCCCGATCTTGGGGCGTGTCTTCTTTTCTTTTTGGGGGAGAGGGGGGCGTTTTGGGGTGAAATACTGAGAAATTTATTATCTTATCTTATCACCGTTTGGCGACCGTTGAACCTATTTTTTTGTTCCAATTTTTTTTGCGACAACTTTGCATCTGCCACAATTTTGTCTTGGCTGGGTATCCTTGTTCATCCGAGTCATGACAAAGTATATCATTGTGTCTGGTGGTGTTGTCAGCGGCATTGGAAAGGGGGTCATTGGTATGTGAGTGTAATTTTATGTTTGCCACCCCTGGTTTTGAAATGCACACAAATAGCATCTTCCACTGGTCTTCTCCTGAAGATGACAGGGTTAAAGGTCACTGCCATTAAGATAGATCCATATATGAATGTAGATGCGGGGACTATGCGGCCGACTGAGCATGGTGAGTGCTGTCCTTGGCTTTGGGGCTCCGCTTTGAATGAACCTGTCATAGGCGAGGTCTATGTTCTAAATGACGGAGGTGAAGTTGATCTCGATCTGGGAAATTATGAACGGTATCTGGATGTGACCCTGTCTCGGGATAATAACATCACAACCGGAAAGATCTATCAACAAGTCATTGAGAGAGAGGTACGGTTTTTGTTGACAGCTTCCATATCTTTTTGAAGGTGAATTAAGTGCTGTACAGCGACGCGGAGATTATCTGGGACGAACAGTGCAGGTGAATCAGCTTGACCAGGATTGATCGAACCAGTGTCTTGATAAAATCATGCCAAGATCGTTCCCCATGTTACGAATGCTATTCAGGACTGGATAGAAAGAGTATCTAAGGTTCCGGTGGATGAAACCGGCGAAGAGCCGGATGTCTGCATTGTCGAGGTGTGCCCACACTCTTCGTCTATATACGTGTTTCTTTACTCAGTGAAATGGCAAGCTTGGCGGAACGGTTGGCGACATCGAGTCCGCGCCCTTTGTTGAGGCCATGCGGCAATTCCAGTTCCGCGTCGGCCACGAGAATTTTGCGCTCATCCACGTTTCTCTTGTGCCGGACATGCATGGGGAGCAGAAGACAAAGCCAACACAGACCACCGTGCACGCTCTGCGCGGACTTGGCTTGCTGCCCGACCTGGTTCGTCCCTACCGACTTCAATATGCCGCACATATACTTTCAGCCCAGGCTGACGCACGTGGGTGGGGCAGATTGCGTGCCGGCTTATTGTCCCACAGCCTTTGGCAAAGGCGACGAAAGAGAAGATTTCGATGTTCTGCCACGTCGCATCCGAACAAGTCGTCGGCGTGCACGATGTTACATCAGTGTACCACGTTCCCTTATTGCTCCAGTCCCAGGGCATTGTGAGCTTCCTCCAGCGTCGGCTCAATCTCACCAGCCTCAACCTCACGCCGAATATGCTCGAGCACGGCGCGTCCTTGGAGAGCCGATGGAAGGCTCTCACCACTAAGTAGGTCTCAGCACTTGGGCGTGCTAAAACTTATGATACTCTCCTTTTGCAGCCAGGAACGTCTTTTCGATCGCGTTTCGATCGCATTGGTGGGGAAGTACACTGATTTGAAAGATTCGTACATGTCCGTCATAAAAGCTTTGGAACACTCGGCGTTTAGGTGTCATCGCAAACTTGAACTTCACGTACGCACTTCTCACCCGAAGTCTCACATAGTTGCTGAATAGCTTCACTGGAAGTGGGTAGAATCATCAGACTTAGAGCCGGAACAACAAGATATAGACCCTAAAAAGTACCACGACGCATGGCGAACTGTCGTTGGCGCCAAGTGATGGTTCCTTGATTATGGCCCTACTGTGTAGCCATCCTTATGTATCTTCTAGTGGTATTCTCGTCCCGGGTGGGTTTGGAGAGCGCGGCACCGAAGGCATGATGCTAGCAATCAAGTGGGCACGCGAGCAAAGTATACCTTTTCTTGGTATTTGCCTCGGCTTCCAGCTTGCCGTAGTTGAGTGGGCTCGACACGTCTTGAACCTTCCTGGTGAATGCGACCTTCTTTCCTTACCTCGAATCGTGTTGACTTCCTACAGGCTCCAGATCAAATGAGTTTGTTGCGGACCCAGTGGACCCAATCATCCTATTTATGCCAGAAATCTCGCGCACCCATATGGGCGGAACGATGCGCCTCGGGCTGCGGCCGACGGTGTTCCAGAAGGATAGTGAATGGTCGCGCATGCGCAAGCTATACGGCGGAGCTGATATTGTGTGGGAGCGCCACCGTCACCGCTATGAGGTGAACCCGACCTATGTAGAGCGGCTGCAGGCAAGTGGGATGGCATTTATCGGGCGCGATGAAAAGGGAGAGCGCATGCAGATCATGGAGCTGCCAAGTACGTCGCCCGACCCACCCTTCCGCTCCACGTTGTGTATATATCTTTTTTCTATAGACCATCCCTTTTTTGTCGGCCTGCAAGCGCACCCAGAGTTCTGCACGCGCCCGCTTAACCCCTCGCCACCGTTTCTGGGTCTTATCGCAGCAGCTTGTGGTCCGGATGTCCTCGAGCAACAGATGGCCCAACAACTCCAGACGTTCCTGCCCCCGCATCCAAAGGATGCGATGATCGAGGAGCAAGCGCTCATCCAAGGTTCACGAGAACAGCTGCTTACTGCAGGTCGCGAACGGGTCCTTAACACTGAAAGCGAATAAGGGTCGCTACTCTGAGAGGGTGCAGTGCTGATTTTTTTTTTTGAGCCTAATGGCGTGTGCACGAAGGCGGGCGACGTAGATAGACATGCTAGACATGCAGCAAGACGAGAATCAAGTCCGCGGATGGGGAGACGTACAGGAGATGATTACCTATTGAATAGGAGTAACCATTGGCTCGGATGCATGACATGTTTTTTGCATGAGCCAGAAGTCGGACAGAACTTGAATACAGTTGTAGGTAACAGGCAAGGGCCTGTGTCCATATCCGCCCGGCCCGTCGGAGTCACGGTGGTGTACTGCATGCTTAAACATACGATGCAACTGCTGGAAGCAGGCCATTAGGGAAAATGGCATGCCTACTTGGGCTGCTTTTGGCGCTCAACTGATGCGCTTATGGCATAAAACTTTATTTTGAGGACCATAGGTACAACGAAACAGAAATGCCATCCCAGTCTTGTAGTCACTCTTGTTGGTGCCCCGGGCCACCGGGCCATGACTCGGAGGCAACAAGTTGAGCTCGGTTCTCAGCTCTTACGTAGTACCAGTGCCAGTGGCCCGCCAGGCTCGGCGTATCTGCTCATCTCCTTTTCTTTGACAATTTAGCGGCGTCACGGAAGCGACGACAATTTTTGCTACCGAAAACTAAGGATTCTTGCCAGTGGTACATTCCTAGGGACGAGTTCAACATTCATAGATATATTCATTCAGCAAATACTGTATATATCGAGCTGCATTCTGCATTGGGGGCTCACCATATTGACAGTGTCTCTGAGTCTATATATGCAATTATTCATCCTGCATGATTTAAGTCCAGTCTCCGCATTTTCCACCACTACCGTGACCTTGTACACGTACGCGTCTCGTGTTATCAACCCCCTGGCAGATCCTGTGAAGTGTAAAACTTGAAGAGCTACTGTGTGACGAGAAACGAAGTAGGGGAGAGGAACACTTAGTGGAGGATCATAAACTCGGTACATGCCATACTACTCTTACATCAATTACGTGTATGAGAGACGACAAGACAGAGGACCTAGAAGCGATTCATGTTGGCTGAATTCGTCCTGAAAATGTCACCACCGCGTGGAGAACTCGTGGTTGACTGGAATCTCCATGTTCGTGGTTCGCCTAACCAGGTGAAAATGAGAGCTCATAGTGAGCGTCCGGCAGGCCGACAGGTGCGCTTTTGATTTCCGAATCATCATGTTCAAGAGCTCCTCGCAGACGTGGTGCGTCTACCGTTGCTAATCTCAGGTTCGGCGTCGTCATGACAGAAACAGCGCCATTTGGTCCATTTGACACTGATGACCCCCGCTGTCCTTCATGTATATCCGATTTTCCCTGAGACTGGTAATCCTTTCGCTTAGGTAGGGTAGAAATCCAAGTGAGACAAGTACCGCACCTCTTGGGAGAACATGATCTCAATGTGGGTAGTGTTAGCCATGCGCTCGCGCAGTCGGACGCGAGATAGGAGTGTATCAAATATCACCTACACTCATTGGTATATATATTAGATAGTATCTGGAAGAAGGAACTGCTCACATGCGTGTACATTGGGCCCACCGTCGCACAAAAAAGCGCATAAAGTGCTGTTCTCGGCAACAAAAACCACGTCCCTAATCCTGCGATGGCCCAAAGGGTGGCAAGGAATCCGATTTGAACAACCTGGCGAATAAGGTATTTCACAACACTGTCAGACTTCTGGATGCCGCTACGAGACTTCAAAAGTGCCCGTGCAAGAAAGACTACATGGATGGACATCACACTTATCTCACCCTTAACTTGAACGAGTGTGGAAAGCAACGTACCCGTAATGAGGCACTCGGCGATAGCTTGTAACCCGTGCGAGACAACAGATATGACAGTTTGAGTGGTGGAAAGGTTTAGAGTTGCCAGGAAGGACCTTTAGCATATGTCAGTATGAACGAGGGGTAATGTAATAACACTCTTACGACGTCAGAGATGAATCCCAGGTCATCACTGTGGTGGCCATGGCCACTACGAAGGCAGAGGTAGAAAACGCCAAGACTAGTCCACTCTGGAGACGGCTTTTTGTGAGACTGTGAATGCTGGAAAAAGGGAATGAGCCAGGCCCCGACGGTGGGACTATGTGCCAACTAACCGAATGGCGAGGAACACGTTCGCGGACAGGACGAGAACGTTTCCACACACCGATTGTATAAGGGTATAGGACAGATCTAGGGGTTCTAGTGGCAGCCCATAATCGGCGATGCTGTAGATAGCCTCTGTGACCACGCTCTTAGAGAGGAATAGGGGGCTTACAAGATAGTCCAAGCCATATGCCACAGCCTAGTACCTGTATCAGCCGGAAAGATTTAACATGGCGAAGTGGAAGGTATACATCACGCTTTGAAAAGCAACGATAGTAAACTGGGTAACGACGAAGACTCTGTGAAGAAGATGAGTTTGGTTACAATATTAGAAGGTAATGCTCACTTGACGCGTTTCGAGTCCTCAAAACCTGCTTCTGTGAGGCACTCACGACATGTTCGACTGGTAATCAAAACTCACCGCATCTCCAGTATGTATAAAACTGTTGGCTTACGACCCCGAAAAGATACGCATTCACTGTCCAAAGATTCATCAAACGCTTCTTAGAGGAGTGTCGCTTTAACGCTTACGAAGGACCGCCAGTAAATAGATACCTGTAGTGCCATCCATAAACATCATAAAGAAAGGGATGAAGACTACTTGCCTATGGTTAAGGAAAGTCCGAGAGAATGGCCGTTTACTACTATTTCCATGGCTGGGAGCCTGAGTCCTAGCCTCCTAGGGGAGGAGGGGCCCTGTTAGAACATTGCGTTGATTTTTGTACTGTAATCCGAGGACGCTGCCGGCGGCGCTAGCATTCCCCAGTAACCCCTTCAACCAAGGTTTGAATTATTGTCTTTGGGGCATCGTAATGGGCCTGAGAGGGATGGTGTGAGATATGGACAAATGGGGAAGGTTTGCTTGGTCAGTTTCACAGTTGCATGGCAACTCTCAGCGATATTACGGCGTGTAGATGACTTTTCACGGCTGGTGGCCCAGTGCGGACCGCCGCAGAACCCCCCGTCATTTTGTTATATCCTATCCTATAGGCAGGCCATGTGTAGGGATGGGATGGAAAAGTCAGATAAACGTTAAGCGCCCAGAAGGCACGCAAACCATTGGCCTGGTGATTGAGAATGAGTCTGCCCGCAAATTATCATATGCTGGTAGATTAGAGGACAAATCCCGACAAAAATAAATGACCCTGGATAGTGATGTACTGTATAATTTGATGGGTGCACACCGTGACACCCGGGCCACACCCGGGCCACACCACGGTGTATTCTGAGCTCCGTTTCCTTTTTGGGAATCGGAGGGGAGACTCGGATGTCACGCTGTTTCAGTTAGACAGAAATTCCAGGGCCTTGGAAGTTGACATGCTGATGCCACCGGGACGTTCTCTTCCTGGAGTTTCGTACCTTGGACTAATTTTGGACGAGACGATCATGAACTCAGCTTGGTCGGCCCCGACTGCGAGGTTACTAGTAGGCTGTCACCTCGGACATGAACGTTCTCTCTTGCCTAGTAGCTTTGCCTAGCTTTGAAATATTGTCCAGGGTAAACAATTATGGCCCGGGAAGAATCTGTCTGCTTCTAAGCACACCAACTCAGCTTCTCGGCAACGTGATACCTACGTCCTTTCGTTTCCTAGCATACGATAATTTTGGAATCATTGGGCAGGTGTTGATATATCCATTCTCTCTAACTCTAAGACATGCTGGCGTTGATCGCTCCGCCTATTCGACTGTCTGACTCGGAGCGTTGAACTCTAAGGTTAGGCTGTTACCCACATCCCTGGTCCTCGGTAGTTCTCCCAGTGCTCTCCGGTTGACAGTTCTGCTCGTGTCGTCATTACCGTGACTCATCTCGAGCTGAGCCCTCCATACCTTGTCCCCGTCAAGCAAAATTGTTACTTCTGAGACTGGAACATTTATAATGTAACACTGTTGATGTACCGCCAGTATCTTACGAAAATGGCGTCACTTTCCATTATCCGTCCTTCCGCACGCCGCAACGCTGTTTCATAATGATAACACTTCCCGGGAGGCCACTAACTATAAATAAACAAAACGCACGCGCCCCGGCTGCCCGCGGTCCACTTTGAACTATTGGGGCCACATCCCCTAATAGCGACTCTTACTAGTCACCCTTCAATTCCCCTTCCCATGCAAGAAACGTGCTCCTCTGATGTCCGGGATACGCAGCACTTCCGATAACACCCACTGAAATCTATAACTCCTTTTTGTCTGCAGAACTGGACTATGCACACAAAGCACTACCTCACCAGAAGATAATCATGATATGTAGTCATCGGTAGGCTGACTGAACCAGCAGACTTGCGCCAGGGCCGACCCTGGTTACGCAGTAGAAACTGGAGTGTCAATTTACCGGCAGGTTCAGAATATCGTCTCTTTGTCGTCCTGTCGTCACGGTCTGGCCTATTTCCAGGTAGTTTTCTTCACTCCATTCCCCGCTGCCAGATGACACATCCGTTTTTAGAAAAGTTGGCTTGGTGACGGGTTTTGATCAGTAGACCTCCATCAGGTCTGTCGGCTGATAGCCCGAGACCTCCCATTGTCGACTCATACTCTACAATCGCTCAATGCATCCCAAGTCTTGTCGCTGATTCGCCCGGCTTTATATCCCCTTTTTTTCAAGGGTAGCCATCATTAGCACCGATTGAGCCGAGCTCCTAGGACCAGCGCTCGATCAACTATCGCATTTAATCTATTGTTCCTCAAGCTTGGGGCAGAGTCCTCACGGCGCTCGATATGCTCACGATTCCCGCTTTTGTTGACCTTCTCTATGTTCTGCCCGTGCGGTCATTCGACTTCGTTATAAGTATCTTTCTAAGTACTTTCGAAGTCTCTGCTGTCGTATCTCACCCAGGAATCGTATGATTGGTATGCATGTATATCCTTATCTCCAGGGTTCAGGTACAGTGGGCCGAAGCGTTCCAAGGATTTCTTCTCTCCATGACCTTGTTCCAACGTGATAGCCTTATACCTGTATGAGATTGTTGGGTTTCATAGCATATTTCTCGGGTCCGCCTTGGCTACACAAGATCGGGCATCAGTAAAACTCATGCTCTCCCCAGTACACCCAGCGTAGGTGCGATAGGACCGAAGGGTTTTCTCGAGGCGCTGTTGAAAAATTTCCGACCTGTCTAAGCTGACACTTCGGATGAATTTACGAGTCACTGCCAGTGGCACGCCGGTAGACCAAACAGCTTACTCTTGTCTGTCAAAGCGCACCTACACCATGGGGTAGTGGATGTCGTCGTCGACCTTATGGGTCTGACCGTCATTATCAACCCGTTGTACCGCCTTCAACCAACCCAATGCCGGTCACGATTATTAAGTCATTATCTAGATTTCGCAGCCATCTTCGCCCTAGCGCCCCTCTCTTTCAGCCAAAGCGCGTCCCTCATTGTCACTGTCTCTGGCCAGATAGTCTCAGAAGGTTTTCTCTCCGAGTCTGGGGCGTCTCGGTAAGTAAACACCATAGGTAAGAGGGCCTCTGCCACGCATAACTATCCATCTTCAGCCTCTTATGTGGCGTCTCCTCACGCGGCTGTTAGGCCTCATCTCCTCCGTGGCGGTGACTGCGTCAGTAGGACTGTCGGGTATCAACACAATGCTCATCGCATCGTAGGTTGTGCTCTTCATCTGTTGGAGGAGGTGCAGCCACACGCTGCGGCGTGCCAACGGCCGGGCCGGCAGGACCGGATTGAGATGGACGACCTGATCGTC
The DNA here is from genome assembly GCA_003314065.1 of Lactarius sp. MG50. NCBI lineage: Eukaryota > Fungi > Basidiomycota > Agaricomycetes > Russulales > Russulaceae > Lactarius > Lactarius sp. MG50. The sequence goes on along the minus strand of QLOZ01005332.1, from coordinate 2,520 downwards.
CTGAATCCTGATGCATCTCAACTCACTATAAAATTATTTTCACCCGGACATTACCCTCGTTACGGATACTTATAGTACGATACTGTCTGCCAGTAGTCCCTCAGTCTTTCTCTCGAAGACTGAGGTCAGTAGCATTACCATTCTCGTCCCTCCTTTACTTTCACTAACGTGTACCTACCTAGCCCATATTCCAACAGGTAGATACACTCAATATACAGTCTTTCTCTCGAAGACTGAGCCCACATTCCAACATCATCGTGCTCCTATTCATCATCTTCCCGCTCATCTGGCTCACATCCTCCGTGACTCGCGCACGGTAATGCGGATTCGGGTTCGCGCGTCTGCGCCCGCCATGCAGGCAGAGAAAAACCGAAGAGGAACAGGGCGTGGTGGAGATGGGACACATCATCTAGGCGTTCAAGTTGATCGTGGTGCGGATGGCTACGTACTTCAAGTAATAGTATAATGAAATCTGCCGCGATAATAGATGAATGATGACGAAGGTGGTTAAATATACTATGGTAGCCGTGTGAGTAATGAAAACCGCCTATGGCAGTGCATCTACACTACTGGAATAGCTACCAAAGCTCAGGCGATGAGATATAGCATACGGTACTCAGGCTGCATCCATCAAGTCAGATTGCAAATCATGGGGAGGACCGAGAAGAAAAAATATGTCAAAAAACCACCTTTCTGTCACTGGCACGTCCCCATCTCCTGTTGACGCCTGGGAGAATATGTATATTATTTGATGTACTAAGTTGCGTCTAAGCGTCTCAAGTTAAGCCTTAGGGCCCGTTCGGTAGCTCCAGTTTCGAAATCGGCGCCTGCCAAATCGACCGTTCCGATTTCGAAACCTGCCGATTTACCGAATTCGGACGTCGATTTGGCGGGCCCGGTTTCGAAACCGGAGCTACCGAACGGGCCCTTACTTCCCTCTTGTCTTCTCTTCACTTGAGACGACATCACACTTGCACAAACACCTACCAAGTACTTGTTAAGTCACAGTTAAAGCCTGAGTAAAATTTTAGCATCGCCCCTCCCGGCCGTGACCACGTACGGTACCTTGTTTTTGTTTTGGAATCTGCATTTATAACGCGCAACATGTATGTAATTACAAAGATGCGCGCGGGGTGGCGATGCGCCCCGATTGATCGGCGATGGCTATGGATTGGTATAACGCATTGTGATGTGGAATGGGTGATTGTGTGTGGGATGGAGTGATGATGGCCGCTACGTTGTCAGAGGAAGCCGCGAAGCATCGGCGCTTGAATCGGTTCGCCTGGAACCGTATACCAAACTATGACTATGACTTACTGTACTGTAGTGCGTCTGGGCCTTGTGCAGTCCGATTGTCTCGCATCAAGTACTACTTCCCGGGGTCATAGCACAGCATAAGCTATCTTACAAAATGGTACACCATCGGAGGGACATATATCGATACTAACTGTACCCACGGTATGATACAGGGGTTACATATTGATCATATTGATCGACCGGTGGCACCACTATTATTGTGAAGCAAGTACCACTGACTCCGAGTCGGACGTGTCCAAAACAAACCCGACCGAAAACCGCCGAAAACAATCATGCGCATCATGTGCCGTCGCCAACACGAGTACCTCCGCTTCCTTCAAGTTAACACAGACCACCGTGCATGCCCTGCACGGACTTGGCTTGCTGCCCGACCTGGTTCGTCCCTACCGACTTCAATATGTTGCACATATACTTTCAGCCCGGGCTGGGCCGACGCACGTGGGCGGGGCAGATTGCGTGCCGGCTTCTTGTCCCACAGCCTTTGACAAAGGCGACGAAAGAGATGATTTTGATGTTCTTCCACGTCGAATCCGAGCAAGTCGTCGGCGTGCACGATGTTGCATCAGTGTACCATGTTCCCTTATTGCTCCAGTCCCAGGGCATTGTGAGCTTCCTCCGGCGTCGGCTCAATCTCAGGCTCACCAGCCTCAACCTCACGCCGAATATGCTCAAGCAGGACGCGTCCTTGGAGAGTCGATGGAAGGCCCTCACCACTAACTGGCACTAAGTAGGTCTCAGCAGCTTGTGGTCCGGATGTCCTCAAGCAACAGATGGCCCAACAAATCCAGATGTTCCTGCCCCCGCATCTAAAGGATGCGATGATCGAGGAGCAAGCGCCCATCCAAGGTTCACGAGAACAGCTGCTTACTGCAGGTCGCGAGCGGGTCCTTAGCACTGAAAGCGAATAAGGGTCGCTACTCTGAGAGGGTGCAGTGCTGGGTTTTTTTTTTTTTTGAGCCTAATGGCGTGTGCATGAAGGCGGGTGACATAGATAGACATGCTAGACATGCAACAAGACGAGAATCAAGTCCGTAGATGGGGTGACGTACAGGAGATGATTACCTATTGAAAAGGAGGAGTAACCATTGGCTCGGATGCATGACATGTTTTTTGCATGAGCCAGAAGTTGGATAGAACTTGAATACAGTTGTAGGTCATCGCGACGAATACTAGTAGGTAACAGGCAAGGGCCTGTGTCTATCC
>QLOZ01005298.1:0-12372 GCA_003314065.1 Lactarius sp. MG50 | reverse complement strand
GACAAAGAAGAACTCACAAAAAGAAAAGTCCCATAGAGACAGTCCCAAGGGACAGTCCCATAGGGACAGTACCACAGCAGTAAAGAGAAGAACATGGGAGAGAACAGGAAAGAGGGGATAATGCCCCCCACTGAGAAGTGCCCAGTATATATAGTTCACCATTTCAAATTTAAAATAATAAAAACAATAAAAAAGTGACACCACTTTTTTGATCCCCAATAAATCTGCCCCAATACAGTCATCTACCACTCTATGGAACACACGGGTCAATGGACCAAATGACTCCGACGGCCACATTTTTTGTTAAATCACTTCGGACTTTTTTTAATATTCAATGTATAGCTCTCATGTACATCTCCTTAAAAATTTATAGAGATACAATGAGTAGATGTTGCAGGAGACTTGTTTCTTTTTATTTTTGGAAAAAAATGAAATTTGTTGAACAAATACTGATAAGAAATTCTCTGATTTTTACCAACTTTTTCCGGCCACATACAAATTACATGCTATATAGTGAACTTCAGATAGTCATTTCAGAGATAGCAATGTGGGAGTGTAAGGTATTCACAAAAGAATGTGGAACGAGTCTATATCAGTGCTTTGGAGAGTCACATTACACCTGCCAAATTGGGAAGTTAGGAACCAAAACACCAGATATTGGCGTCAACTACCTGCACATGGTAGGCATACCCAAGTCTCAGACACTCAAGAGGCAGATCCTCAGGAAGGAGGTGGATGATCTCAAGGCTTATGCACTGAAACTTTACACTACTGAACAAGAGAGGTTGCTCACACAGGGGGAGAAGAGAAAGTCATTGCGTCAAATCTGCAAAGATGCGTCAGATGCTCACTTTGCAGAGACAGGCCGATGTATTCCTCTGGCACACAATACATTGGCCCAGCACAGAAGAGGAGGTATAACATTGACCGAGTCAAATCAGCAAAAGTGCTGGCTCACAGCTGAGGAAGAGGAGAGCGTCATCAACTTTGCTGTTGAGGTTGCACAGCGAGGCTTTCCACTTAGTCCACAGAGGTTGAAGGATCATTGCAAAGCCATCTTACAACACAGGTTAGGTAAAATCTTTCCAGGAGAAGGCCTGGGCAAGAATTGGGGCACCCGCTTCATTACAGAGCACCACGATAGGCTTGGTATGTACTGGTCAAGTGCACTCCATGGTTCCCGTGGCCGTGCTGTGAATCCGGTGACAAAGGAGGAGTACTTTAGGATACTAAAGGAGGTCCGGGAGAAGTATGACATCCCCGATGAGCTGGTCTATGGTGCAGATGAAACAGGGATACAGTTGGGTATTGGCGTGACAGAACGGGTGATTGGACCAGCACATGCAAAAATACAACATCAGCAACGAAGTGGAACCCGAGAAAATATCACAGTCTTACCCACAATCTGTGCAGATGGGACATCCCTTGCACCCACCATCATCTATAAGGGAGAAGCCTTCCAAACGAAGTGGCTACAGGATAATCCATTGGATGCAAGGTATGAGCCAGATTCGCATGACAGGAGGGTCCTCTAAGCCAATCTTTCATGTAGGATGGGATACCAGAAGAAGGGCTACACATCAGGGGAGATTGGAGTTGCCTGGCTCAAAGACTGGGATAAACAGACAACAGCAAAGGCACAAGGGCGAACACAACTGCTTCTCGTTGATGGCCACAGCTCACATTACACACTTAGGTTCCTGGAATATGCACGCAACAACAACATTGTTGTGCTGTGTTATCCCTCCCATTCAACTCATGTCTATCAAGGGCTCGATGTCATCATCTTCAGTGTCCTGAAGCGCACTTGGAGCGATGAACGAGACAGATTCGAGGCACAGGGACCTGCTGTAACAAAGCTTAATTTTGTGGCCATCTATGCCAAGGCACATGCCTGCACTTTCACCGAGAGCAACATTCGTGCCACCTTTGCAAAGACTGGAATTGTGCCATATAATCCTGGGGTCGTAACTACAGAGATGATGGCACCTAGTCTTGAGACATCGACAACAAGCCTTCTCCCACTTGGATTGGCCAGTCCCGTGCGCGAAGTTGTTGACTTGATCTCCCATCACAATGCACGAAAGCGGAAACACCAGGAAACAGAGGACATACAACCAGAACAGGGGGTGGTGCCTAGCTCTCCTCCATACACACCTGTGCGACATGGGTTGGCATCATTAGCCATGACTTCTGCTTCATTTCTGGTGTCAAACTCACCAATACAGTCAAATGCGGCATTGCCACCCCTGTTTACCACCGTCATTACGCCTCCTACTGCCACACAACAGAACATGACTCAGATGCTCCTAGACATCAAGCCCAGTACTGAGTACGAGGCAAGGTTGCAGGAAGCATTGCATGCCAGCAATCAGGTCGTCACAATGCAGAAGCAGGTGATCACGGGGATGCAGGCTCAGACAGTCTTGCAATCCATGTATCTTGAAGGTGTGCGAGGGCAGCTACAGGCTCAAGAGGAGAAGAAGACAAAGAAAAGGAAGACAGGGAAGATTAACATGGATGGGCGAGCAAAGATTCTGACACAGGACGACATTATTGAAGGGGTGAAGGAATGGCAGGATGGCCAAGATAAGGCAGATGAGGAGGCTGTATTGAAGAAGAAGGCAAGAGAACAGTACAACCTGGCAATGGACATTTGAAAGGTACGGGAGATGGATCAGAAGGAACGGAATGCCAAGTTAAAGGGTGGATGGGAAGGCAAGGTGCAGAGATGGGGGGTTGAACGAGACAGTGCAAAATACGATCATCGCAAGCCAAGATGGACAAAGCCCAAGATGCCACCATTGGAGAAGGCTATTCAAAAGCCTCTGTTAGCTGACTTCACTACACAGGGCCCAGAGAGCGACGAGGATGACGAGGGCAATGGCGATGCGGACCAACTGATGTCTGATAACAGCGGGAGATCATGATCGGGGCCTCTCTCCCAACTAGGAAACTCACGCTGATGTGACTGGTCCATTGACCTCATTTTGGCCGATAACGACTTTTTTCACTGATTCCTTCATTGCGTTGTTCAACATCAACCAATAACAGTTCTTAATTGCCCACTAGGTAGTTTACTCATATGACTAAAATGTTGTCTATTCAAATTGTCCCATAATCTGCTACAACAGGATCCCAAAGGTCAAAAAGATTTGAGTGATCCATAGAGTGGTGGATGACTGTACATCTCTATCTAAAGATAGAACAGCCCCTATTGAGAATCATATATTAAAAAGGGTCCAATTGAGCATCAGTGCTAATTTAGCACAAACCTTACTTCCCCTGTTTCACACTAAATTAGTGTGGTGCTAAAATACCACAAACTTTACTTCCCCTGTTGAACACTAAACTAGTGTGCTGCTAAAATACCACAAACTCTATTTCCCCTGTTTCAGATCACCAGATTGAATTATTAATCACATTATAAATCACCCCCCCAAGTCATATATAAACCTGACCATCATGGGCCAAACTCAATAACAGGACCAAGTGTCTTTTCTCCTCTACCACCACACTCCACTCCTATCTCCTTGCTAGGGACTGAACAAGCACAGCAGTGCAGAAAACCAGCTAGCCACTGTTTTTCCCTTTTTAGGGTGAGTCTCACTAGCTAGCATATTTTTTGCATTTCTTTTTCTTTTTTATGTCCCTTTTGTCCTTCTACCCCCCCTTTATTAGGGGGCCTTTTATTACTTTGCCTTTTTCATAGTAGCACTAGCCTAGAATAGTAATTTCTCTATTCTTTCCCAACCTCACACCCTAACCCATTAAAACCTGTACCCTTGTGAGGGGTCATGAGTTTTGATAGGTAGAGGTATGTGTACACCTGAGCGCTGGGCATATTATATCAATCTGTTACCAAGCCAAGTCTCAGCTCAGGCACTGTAAGTCTCAGGCTTGAGACCAGACACAGTAGTGATTCCCTTAGATGTGCAGCCCAATGACAGGGCCCACAAGGGGAGTTCAAAGTCAGGCAATTAGCCTGAGGATTCAAGAATGCATAAGATGAGAGGGAAAGCCAGTCAGCCACTGCAGGCCAGAGCAGAGCTCAATATTGGTACAAAGAGAATAAGCCTAGGGGATACAAGCTACTCTAGGCAGTCTTATATAAGTAATGGAGTGTGAGAACAAGATATCAAGTTAGGTCACATGAGTCTATATCATAATGGAGTCAAGGGTTCGAGACAGTCAAAGTGCCAACAGTAAGAGGGGAAAGTAAGGATATAATGGTAACAAGAAGCATAACAGTATGGGTTAAAAATATTTACCCTAAGGTTACCCATGTCAATCTCTAGTAAGAGAAGAAGGCTTTTATAATCAACTCTTTAAACCTCAACTTAACCACACATTGAAGGAGGAGGGAAGACAGATTGGCCATCAGATAGGGGCAAAAAAGTTGAAGGACCTGTTAAAGGTAAGTTAGTATGTTAAATAATTTATTAAGTAACATCTTAGTCTATGCTTTACAAGAAGATAAAGAGGGCCTTGCAAAGGTCAAGCTGCTTGACAGCTTCAGGGCTCTTGCAAATCAGGTGGAGGTTATCAAAACTGCCATAGAGGATGCACATAAGATGCATAGTCAGCTAAAGAATGCCAGGAGAACAGGTGCTAACTTGAGGGAGAATGCAATAGGGATTGGGGTCTGCAGGTTAGTATTTTATAATAACTTTCCTTTACTCATTATTACCTAAGGGATAGGGAAAGCCAGAAGCAGGTAGAGGAATGGATGGGAAAGGTAATGGTTGAATCATTAGCACAAGCAAAGAAGGGTGTTAACTGTGAAGCCTTTCAAAGTGATCAGTTCATTTCTGCTAACAAGTTAATTGAACTGGGTGTGTGCATCTATATCTACAGCACCAGAAAAGGCACAATTAGTTATATTCTAGACAAAGAACTTAAAAGAGGATGAAAAAAAAGAGTGAAACAAAGTTATGAGTGAAGAGTTGCTTTAATGGTGTAGAAAGACTGATTACTTTAGTTTGGTGGTATTATATATGGCCTCAACAAGGATGCCAGGTTCTCTCAGGAGAATGAACATGTCAGACAAGAGATAATAGCCATAAAAGGCAGCTTGTTGTAAGCCCAATTGCTTGTGAATTGTATCTTTGGTGCTAAAGTGAGTTTGTTAGAGCTGGCTCATCAAGTTCAATTTCAAGAGGGCAACTCACAGATAGTAAAGTTATAATTAAGGGTCTTGGCCCCCAGGCCATGTATAGAAAATCATATATAGCCAAGGTAAGTACAAATTAGAGTATATTTTGGGCCAGTTTAAAGACATGACTTTAGTCACCTATTCCTAATGTCAAATCAGAGAATTCATTAGCAAAAACACTAGAGAAGGTAAATAGGGCTAAGCAGCTTTGACTTAAGATAAAGATAACAACTCCTAATGAGTAATGGAGATCTACAAGAGAAACAACACTAACATTGACAGTAGTTATTTAAGCACACACACACCAGTTGCTTGCTAGATTTCTTCCCCATTTTGCAAAGAAACAATGGGTAAGTTTATGACTAATTTTCAAGTTGTTTAGCTAAGATAACATAAGATTGATGTTAAGGACCTAGCAATGAGGTCTATGCATCTTAGGAATGAGATGGGATACCCTTTCCTATCATCATTTGAAACTTATGCATATTGTGCCTCTCCTCATATTGACTGGGATGATTCACCAACCAGTGAATTTGTTATAAAGCAGCCAGCAAGGGTGAGTGGATATAAAGGGTCTAAAATGGAAAGATTTAACTTTTTCTGAATCTCAGGTGAAAAGAGATGAGTCAAACTTTGTATGGGCATCACATAGGCTGGTGGTTAAGCTGGCAGATTAAGCATACTGGTTCTGGGATGCTTCAAATGATGCACATGAGATCACCATGAATGAGCTTGCATTGAGGTGACCAAATAAGTATAAAGGTTATATAGCAGAGGAAGGTGCACATGAGAGGGCATAGTGGACATGTGCATTGGTTATGCCACACACAGTGGCTCTAGCACACCTTAGTCTTGATGAGGAAGACTAGGGATCTTGTATTATAGTTAACAACTCAAACAGTACATGTGTAGCATATGAGAAGGACATTTGGGGCACCCTTGACACAAAGTGAAAGATCTCTAGGAGCAAATGAATCCCAGGATGCTAGTGGTGCAGGAAGAGGTCCTGTTAGGCTCAAGTGTGGCCTAGTGCATAACATGTGTGTCTGGTGGGTTCTTGGCTTGATTTAGCCCAAGCCTAGGCTTCTAAAGACTAGGGCATGACACAGGTTTGGGTGACACCATAGTTTTCAGTCATGGTGTGTCACAGGTGCAGGTGTGATGTTAAGATTGCACACCTAAGCCCAAACTGCACCCTTACTTCACAGTTTATGGGTTTACCATGGTTTGGTGTCTTTGCTACCCAGTTTACAGGTTTAGCTCACACAGGATATATTTTGGTAATTTCTATCCTATAGGAAATGCCAGGGGTTTGTTTACCAGCTTCATGAGAAATTTTTATTCACTCAATCTATTCAACTTTCAAATCCAAGAAACTGGAGCCTCAACCATTATGGCTATTATGGATTCATTTAATTTCATTGAGGAAGTTGAGATTGACAAGAAAACTCAATACATTCAGATCTGGCTTGGCCATTTAAGGGCCAGGAGAGTCCCTCTTCTTATCATCCTTCTACTTATGCCTTGTGGTTCAACAAAGTCTCTAGTAAACTCCTCACACTCATCAATTCAATCTACACCATCTGCTATATTCAATGTAGGTAGATCCAGCACAAAGTTAATTAGGTGGCATAGCACTAAGCCTATTGATGAAGGCACTGATATTGTCACTTGGCCTCTTAAGTGGGCCAAACATGCATCATTGGTTTCAGTCTTCAGTGATATGAAGGATAGCCTATCTATCAAAGATTAAACCAGCAACATATCACAAGAGGTGATTTAGATTGGGTCTGATGATAAGATGGATAAGCTTAAGAAACAACTGGTGCATCTATGTGTTATTCTTTCTTGCTATCTCACTCATTTCAATTTACAGTGACAGCCAAGAAAACCTGAAGGTCCGAAATATATACATTCTTTAAACCTGATGTAAAGATTGAGAAGCATGATGGCTGTGTCTGCCACTTCTTTGCTTGTGCTGCAAAAAATTGCACAAATGAGATATGAGGCATTTGGTGCTTTCAAGACAAAACCAACAGGTCCTTGACTGGCAACCTCATGGCACATGCAAAAAGCTGCTTTGGCAAGGATGCTGTTAGATTAGCTACAAAGGGGAAGTCTAGTACCTGCTGAAGTGGTGACATCTTCAAAGCTTTTATGCATCAAGGACAACAGCCTGTTAAATCCTCTACACATGCACACTCAAGCTTTGAGTTCTAGTAAGTACACAATCTTTTAAAAACATTCCTTCAACTCATGTATATCAGCACTCACATCATAAAGTGGGTAGCTGAAAGCAATTGCCCAGCTAGCATCATCTCCAATCCTGAGCTCATCAACCTCCTCACAACAGGACACCCCCATCTTAAGGTCCTATCTCCAAACACTGTTTAACCCAATGTCAAGGCAGCTCATGTAAAGTGTTACATTCCTGGGACTTGTATGCTTCATTTTTACCTTCACTCTATGCCTACCACTCTGCACTTCAACCCTATGGACTGCCGGGCCCCTATGGCCCATGATTCCACTCTTGCATCTCACTTCTATCCCACTTACTTACCACCAGGTCTGATGGACTGCCTAGACTGGCATGCAGCCACATGTGCTACATTTGCATGCCTCTGCACATGTGCTGCTTTAGCATCTGCTAACTCACTGTGACTCATACCTACTGTGACTCAGGATGACTCTGTACTATTAGCAGTGTCCTAGGGATACCATGACTCATGCTGACTCCCTATGGGTCATCCTTCATGTACTTATATTGCGTCTTTTAGCTTAGAGCAGACCTTAAGTCTGTTCTCTTGTAAATCTCAGACTTGTGAACTGTTCATTGCACCTCTACTTGTGAATCCTCGCTCCTCAGGCCTATTGCCTAACTTCGCTTCAATTCTCTTCGTCTATGATCTCAAGGGGAAGGAACTTAAGTTCAAGCACACTAGAAGCACTCCAGCTGTCACGCCCACTGTTTGGGCGTACCTCCAATGGCGATGGAGGGGGCATAGGTGAGGCTGGTGAGCTGGGGGACTGAGGGCACAATAGTGATAAGAGGTCTGTGTACCTCTCCCTAGCTGGAGTGCTCCTAGTGCGCTTGAACTTAAGTCCCTTCCCCTTGATCATAGATGAGGGGAATCTGAGCGAAGTCAGGCAATAGGCCTGAGGAGCGAGAATTCACAAGAAAGAGCACAATCAATGGTTCACAAGCCTGAGATTACAAGAGAACAGACTTAAGGTCTGCTTCAAGTCAAAACGTGCAATATAAGTACATGCAGGGATGACTCATAGGGAGTCATTGTGAGTCAGGGCATCCCTAGGACACTGTTAGTAGTACACAGTCACTCTGAGTCACAGTAAGTATGAGTCGTGGTGAGTCAGTAGGTACCAAGGCAGCACATGTGCAAAGATGTGCAAATGTAGCATATGTGGCTGCATGTTGGTCCAGATGGTCCATCAGACCCAGTGGTAAGTAGGTGGTACAGTAGTGAGACACAAGAGTGGAGTCATGGGCCATAGGGGCCTGGCAGTCCATAGAGTCAAGTAGGTAATAGCGACACGCTCCCTTGTGGTCAACAAGGAAGGATGATGCTACTATCCATCAAAGTGTGAGGTGGTAGGCATAGAGTAAAGTAAAAATGAGATGCACAAGTCTACAGATTGTGACACCAGCTAGGGAGAGGTATGCAGACCTCTTGCTGCCATCGCACCCTCAGTCTCTAGGCTCACCCACCTCGCCTATGCCCCCTCCATCACCAGTGGAGGTATGCCCACCAGTGGGGCATGATATGAAGTGCCATGAATGTATAATCAACCTCCTTCAAGATTACCCAGGGCATCTCCATTTTGCAACTGATGCATGGATGTCAACCAACCACCATGTGTTTGTCATGTGAACTGTGCACCTCAAGTACATGGGAACATGTTGGCTTTTTTACTAGATATCCTTGAGGTTCCTGAGTTTCACACTGGCATGGTGTTGGTGAAAGGTTTTCAGAAGATGCTTGAGACATTTAATCTCCAAGACTGAGTAAGTTTGTTATCTAATGTCATGCATTCAAACTTATCATCTCTACAGATCCTTTGTTACCAATTTCTTCTTATACTCTACGACTCTGTATAATAAGGTGAGGGATAGTGACTCATGACATGTACTAAATAGGCTACAGATTACCAGGCGTGTCGAGTACTTAAAAGGAGCGTACTAGTATAGGACTTTCGCTAAGCTTGTTCTTCTGTGACAATACTAGTCCTGCGATAACAGACCTCCCCTTCCTCTTGTGCACCATATCTCCTTAGACTCATTGTCTAACATCGATACGCATGAGGACTACGTGTAACATCCTTGCTATGAGTGCTGACAACATGATGTTAAATGACACACAAGTGGAGACTCTCACAGGCTTGCCTAACTCATTTGTGCCAAAACACCATATCTATTGCTTCAACCACACCTTGCATGTTAGGCTTAAGCATGGCCTGGTGCACAATGTGTGCATCTGATAGGTTTTTTGCTTAATCTAGCCCAAGCCTAGTGCTTCTAGAGACTCTGGGAGGGCCTGAAATACACAGGCAAAGAGAGGGTTCACAAGTGCATGAGTGTGAGTAAGGCATGAGTGTGAAGTGAACAGTTCTTCTTGGCACAGATATAACAAGTTGAAGTTTGACTATTACTGTTATGCTTGAGCTCTGAGCATATCAGTATTGTGTCAGTTGCTAAGTTGCTAGAAGTGACTCAGGCACTGCAAGTCCCATGAGGTTAAGACTATGCACAATGGCGATCCCCTTAGGTGTGCAACCCAGTGTCAAGGGTTTAGTGCAGGGGTTCAGAAGTCAGGCAATCAGCCTAAGGATCAAATGATTCACAAGATGAAGAGGGAATATGAGTAGCCCCAAGGGCCAGAGCATAGCTTGGTATTGGCACAAAGAGAACAAGCCTAGAGGATACAAGCTACTCTGAGGGCTCTTATATAGGTAGAGGGTCATGGGAACAGAATGCTGAGTCAAGTCACATGTGGTAATATCATAATCAAGTCTAGGGTTTGAGTCAGGCTAAGGGTGATGAGAAAGAAGAGGTGCATCAGTGTCTTGATAGGTAACTTTCTAGTGGTTGTACCACCTGGTACCACCTGATATCACCTGGTACAACCCCAGAAAGTTGGCAAGTTGAAAAGTTCACAAGCTATGTCAAATTTTCTACAATCTCCTCACCAAATGATCACCAGCAAGTGAGACAAGTTTGGAAAGTCCCACAAGGTTTAACAAGCACACAAGTTCTAATTATAGGGTGTGACATTGGTCACCCCTGGGTGAGATTTCTCATGCCCATACCTATCTAGGTGACAAAAACTTACATAACCCACAGGTTTACATGAAGTCAATATATTTATTACATTTATATTCTATATAACTACAAAAGATAGCTATTTATACAATTAGTGATGCACTGCACCTTGCCTGCGGTTAGGACTCCTGCTATGGCCTGCATCAGGTAAACATGATTTTTCTTAAACTATCTTAAACTGTCTTAAATTGGAAAATAAGACACTTTAAGCCAAATTTCACTAAGCCAAACATTGCTTAATTCAGGAGATCCATTCTTTTAAATAAGTACAATTTTCTTAATAAATGCTTAAATAAGCACAATGTCCTTGATAAACTGCTTAAATAGGTATGAATAAATGCTTAACTTCACTGAATTTTCTAAGGACTTAGCACAGGTTACACACACACACACACACACATAATTCACATGCACACAATTGTATTTTAGAGAGGGGAACAGTAGAATAGCATACATGATAATAACATAGCAGTATCAGATTAGTTAGCACAGCAGTGGCAACTGTAACAGTGATGACAGTGCAGCTGTGGGTACACCTGCAGTGTTGACACTGCCACAAATAAGGGCAATGGCATGTGACAGAGGTGACAGTGCAGGTGTAACCACAATGGGGATGATGGTGTGAATGCAGCTACACCTGTAGTAATGGTGTTGATGCTGCCCTCCAAAAGGGTGACGGTGGTGTGATGGAGGCAGCAGCAGTGATGGTGCAGGCACAACAGTGATGGGGATGATGGTGATGGCCCTGCAGTGACAATGACACTGTGGCAGTGGCAACAGCAATGGTGCTAGCAAGTTCACAGCTGCAATGGCAATGCTGGTGAGGCTGCAGCTGCAGTGATAGGGCCAGCACAGCTGCAACAGATGTGATGGGGTCAGACTGGAGGTGGAGGTGGTTGCCATAATTAGTAGGAATGATACGAACAAAAGAGAAAAAAAAGCATGCCCCCAGCTTGCACTTGTGAGTGACAGGGTTAATGGCAATGAGATGTCATCATAGCGCAAAACCTCCCCCAGCTTGCATTTGCAGGTGAGGGGGAAGGCAGTGATGTGGTGGCAGGGCATCCCCATAAAGGGGAGAAACCTGGCTTGCATTTGTGGGTGAGAGGGGGTTGTGGTGGTGTGGTGGCAAATGCCATCATAACTGCCCCAGCCTCGCATTTTGCAAGCAAGGGGATGTTAGCAATGTGGCAGCAGGGTGCCAGGTACCTGTGAGGAGCTATTGTTAGTTAGAATTGAATCAAATGATATGAATAAGGTTCCGCACGGGTGCGGGTGTTCCCGCGGTGTTACGGTCACAGGCGTGATGGGTGTGGGTGCGGTGTTGGATTCTGCTGCACCGCGACAAACCGTCACCTGCACCCGTGGTTGCGAGTATTCTACAGGTTTGCCACAGGAATCAAAGTTTCATTTTTCCATTTTTCCATTGTACATTGTAGGCCACAAATGTCCATTCATTCTTTGCCAGCAACCGAGCGAGTTGAGAGCGACACAACCACCACCATGGCACTGCCACAGCAACAGCATGGCACTTGTCATATTGTGGCATTTCCACAGCTGCCCCCCCGGCACTAGCACTACATCTCAGCTATAAGATGTAGCTTGTCAAACAATTGGTATCTGGAAAGACTGGAATAGCTCTAATGGCCCGCGAAACTTCTCTTTCCAACCGGTCTTCTCCCTCCATTCATTCTGTTACATCGTCCAGTGCAAAGTCAACAAGAAAGAATCTCAAGAGTGTTGTCAAAAAGGGAGCTTCTGTGGTGTCACGTCCGTTTAGGAAGTCTCAACCCAGTGCTCATGCGTCATCTAAGGAGAATGGAGGTATGTTCTCTGATTTCCATTGTTGCATGATTTATCTCAGGCTCTGTTTCAGGGG
>QLOZ01005287.1:0-53947 GCA_003314065.1 Lactarius sp. MG50 | reverse complement strand
CCAAGTATGGCTATGTGCTTTACCAGGGTACAAAGTGCGAACGTGAGGATAGTTGGTCTTCGATATGCCACGACGAGGTACGTCTACCTTACCTTTCCAACCACCCGCGTATGCTTGACACCTTGCAAAGACCTACTATACCAAAGAAGCCTTCTCAGATCACCCAGAATTGCTTCTCTCCGAGACTTCCCAATGCTCCTTTGCCCATAGTTCAACAGACTTTAAGCACGACGCCCACACAGATCTCATCTATTGCGTTGCCTTTGATACCTCATCCCCCACCGGGTACCATTCCATCTCCTCCTCTCGTCTCTTCTCGTCCACAGACTTCTTCACCAACGAGTGGCAGATAGAGGATTTGGGCGTCCCCCGCGGCGCGCGCGGTGTTGTTGCTTTTGCTATCGTGTCCAAGTTTGGTGTCGTCGCCCTCAAGGATCTCAGTGCGGGGGCTGGCAACCAGATGCTACTCTATGTCACCGTGGACACCCGCACCTGGGCAAAGGCACAGTTCCCGCACGCCTCGAACGCACTCATCCGCGAGAACGCGTACACGATTGTCGAGAGTACTAAGCATTCGCTCGCCGTCGATGTCGTGCTCAACGATTCCGGCGTGGTGGGCACCCTCTTCGTCAGCAACTCGAACGGAACTTTCTTTGTCGAGAGTTTGAAGGACACGAACAGGAACGAGATGGGCTATATTGATTATGAGGCCTTGTATGGGATCGAAGGAGTTGGACTAGCAAATATCGTCGCAAACGCGAAGGATGTAGAAGGGCGTGGTGGGGATAAGCTCCTCAAGACCCTTATTACCTTTGATGACGGTCCGTCGCCCCCCCTTTTTTTTTTCCCTTTGCGTGGGGCAGATCCACTCATCTTTACTACATAGGGAGTTCATGGTCCCCAGTTCGTCCGCCCGCAAAGGATAGCGAAGGACACCGAATCGATTGCGATCCCTCTGACACAGAGAACTGCTCCCTCCACCTCCACTCCGTCACGATCCCGCACAATTTTGGCCGCATATTCTCTTCTCCTGCACCCGGTTTCGCGATGGGCGTCGGTTCCATCGGCCCCACCCTCCGCACCTACGGGGAGTCTGACACGTTCCTGAGCACCGACGCCGGCGTGACGTGGTCCATGGTCCGCCGTGAGGCGCACAAGTATGAATTTGGCGACCAGGGAAGCATCATTGTCGCTGTAAATGATGAGCAAATGGTCGATTTTGTGAGCTATTCGACCGACCTCGGCAAGACATGGTGCGTGCTCCCTCCATTTTTCCCTTCTGCATGTAACCGATGGATCGATCTGGACCCCTCCATGCAGGAATACCCTCCAGCTTGGCGTGAACCTCCGCGCCCGTGCGCTTTCGACCGTCCGGGACTCGACTTCCCAAAAGTTCCTCCTCCTTGGCCAGCTCTCACGACAGGACGCGACGTCCGAGGGCCACTTCGCCGCTGTCTTCCTCGACTTTGCCCCCATGGGCCGGCGCAAGTGCGGTGAGGCCGACTTTGAGCAGTGGTACGCGCGCACGGCAAAGAATAAGGAGTGCTTGATGGGACACAAGGTATGCGTGCTCATTTTCAAGAGGCGTATATACGCGCTGACGAGCCATGGGATAGCAATGGTACAAGCGCCGCAAGCCAGGAGCAGACTGCTACGTCGGCGAAAAGTTCTCGGACCCGGTCGAGCACGAAGAGAATTGCCCGTGCCAGGACGAGGACTTTGAATGGTACGTCGCGTCGATGCCACCTCTTGGCTGACTTGTTTATTCATGTCGTGGTTCGATAGCGACTACAATTATGTCCGCCACGGCAGTGAGTGTGTGCCCGTCGGCCGAGAGCCGATCCCTGCAGGCGTGTGCATGAGCCCCGATCAGATGTATAAGGGCTCGTCTGGCTACCGCCTTATTCCAGGAAACACGTGCGACCGGAACAAAGGCCTCAAGAAGGACGACAAGGTCGACAAGGAGTGCTCACAAGGTGGGTCGTACCTTGCTTGGCTTTTCTGGGCCCGCGATGCTCAGGCGTGATTGCTCTTAGCGCAACCTGCGGAGGGTGACGTTGTCCACCAAACGGTGCGCGTTGACCACTTTTTCCATTATGATGCTGATGAGTCATGGATAACAGTTCGAATTCCCAGCGCCGGTGGTTCAGCAGGCGTATTTCAAGGAGTCGACGACCATCCTCGTTCAGCTTCAAGACACGTCCGTCTGGCAGTCGAGCAACGAAGGCTATACGTGGAATCGCCTCTTCCCCGACGAATCTTTCCTCACGTTCTACCACCACACCTTCACCCCCGCCCGTGCTTACCTCATCACTGGTTCGGACAAGTTCTTCTACACGACTGACACAGGCCGCTCGTGGTACCACCTCACCGCTCCAAACCCGCCGAACTCGTTTAGCGCGCAGGTGTTGCACTTCCATC
Source organism: Lactarius sp. MG50 (assembly GCA_003314065.1). Lineage (NCBI taxonomy): Eukaryota > Fungi > Basidiomycota > Agaricomycetes > Russulales > Russulaceae > Lactarius > Lactarius sp. MG50. The sequence continues at coordinate 51,526 of QLOZ01005287.1, read as the reverse complement.
CGGACCGCTCGGACTGGATCATCTGGACAGGCGATGTAGGCTGCTCAGGAAGCGGGGCTGACTGCCACGCAGAGGCGTGGTTCTCGCGCGACAACGGGCGACATTGGGTATTCGTGGAGAAGTACGTGCACAACTGCGCGTGGGCACGCGACAAGGGCCTGCTCGTAGACCCATCGCAAATCCTGTGCGAGTCATACCGCGACAAGACGGGCTCGCAGCGTTCCTTCCAGACGGGGATCAACCCTATGCAACTCGTCAGCGGAAGCGACTTTTATAACAAAAAGGTCAAGTTATTCGATGATGTTGTCGGGTTTGCCAAGTTCTCAGAGTACCTCATCGTTGCCGAGGTGCGTCGGGTTGTTGCAAAGTCCCGGGTACGGCGAGCACTGACGGGGTGGTCCGCATGCAGTATCTGCCTGAACAGCGCGCGCTCGACTTGCAGGTCTCCTTGGACGGCCACATCTTTGCCACCGGTCAATTCCCCCCGTCATTACGTCCGCAACAACACGTGAGCTTATATATAATTTCTCCCTTTGCGCTGTAATGACTAGTGGTAAGGCGTACACTATCCTCGAATCGAGCACCGATTCCGTCTTCCTGCATATGACGACGTCGGAGTTACCGGACCCGGTCTGGGGCCACATCCTCAAGTCGAACTGGAACGGGACGTACTTTGGCATGTCGATCGAGAACGTGAACCGCGATGGGCGCGGGTATGTCGATTTCGAAAAGTTGATCGGACTTGACGGTATCGCGATCGTCAACATTGTCTCCAATCCTGAGACCGCGCCGGTCACGCGCACTAAAGAGCTGCAAACTCGCATCACGCACAATGATGGCGGCAGCTGGGAACGGTTGATACCTCCCAAACTCGATTCGCACGGTCAACCATATGACTGCCAAACTGCGGTGCGTCCCTCCCTTGCGCTTTCTAGGGAACCGTGTAGTAACGATCGAGACAGGCTTGCTCGCTTCACGTACACGGGTATACGGAACGATTTGACCCCCGCGCGACGTTTAGTAGCCCCTCCGTCGTCGGGTTGGTCATGGCAGTGGGTAACGTGGGCGAGAAGCTCGCCCCTTATGTAGAGAGCGACACCTTCCTGAGCCGAGATGGGGGCTTCACGTGGGAAGAGGTTCACAAGGATGCACATCTCTGGGAGTTCGGCGACTCGGGCTCGATCCTTGTCATGGCGAACGACGAACAGTCAACGGACCACGTCTTGTTCACAACCGACGAAGGCATCAGCTGGCGCGAGTATAAATTTACGGACGAGAAGATTCGCGTGCGCTCGATCGTGACCGTGTCGTCAGACACAAGTAGGCGGTTCATTCTGTTTGGGGCCTACGCCCGTTCGCTCGTATCGGTTGCGGTTTACATCGATTTCTCGTCGCTCACAAGTATCCAGTGTGCGTGGCTTGGCTTCGTCCTCTGTCGTTGTTGCGTGTGTTGATCTTCTCGCTTTAGGCAAACTGGATGTCGAAGACCCGGGACACGATGACTTTGAGTTGTGGAGTCCCAGCACAGAGCGCGCCGAGCGCTGCCTTTTCGGTCGTCAGGTAAACGAATTCTGCTTTCCGCCACCCGGGCAGGTCCATTGACCCTGACGCCTCCTCTCTGCAGACTTTGTACCATCGGCGTAGGCGCAACAGCACTTGTGTGGTGGGAACGCAGCCAAAGGCGAAGGAAAACGTTGTGAAGAATTGTGCTTGCACACCTTCTGACTTTGAATGGTTGGCACCGTCACCCGAATCTACTCGACGTGGAAATGAGATGCTGATAACATGCGAATAGCGAATTCAACCATGTGCGAAACGCAGAAGGTAAATGCGCGCTCGTCCCAGGCACGCAGCCACTACCGGACGACGACTCGTGCCGCGGCGATGACCAATACTGGTACGAGCGCACGCCCTACCGGCGCATCCCTCACTCGACCTGCGAGGACGGCGAGCGGCCCGATCGCGGCCGGCGACATCTCTGCCCCGGCGTGGCCGCTCACGGAGCGTTCTTCTGGCTCTTCGTGGTCTTGATCCCGTTCGCGGTTACGACCCTCGTAGCCATGTGGTACTACAAGCGGTCCGGCCGCGCGACAGGCATGATCCGCCTACCGGGCGATGGGCGGCCCAAGTTCGGTGCGTCGGACGCAGGGTTCGTCGAGACGCTCGCTAGCGTGCCGTGGTTCATTATCGGCGTCGGTACCGTCGCGTTTGAGGCGGTTGGCCGATGGCTGCACGAGGCGACGTTGACGCTGCGCGCGCGGAGGGGTTACCGGAACGTGGCCGTCGACGAGGACGCGCAGATCCTCCGGTTTGCGGATGAGGAAGAATAACTTAGTTCTGGTTTTCTGTATTCGCCGTGCTACTAGTACATATATGTATAGCATTTTTGATTCTTTTTATGTCGCTGTTTCTTTTTTCTTTTTTTCGCTCATGACATTTTTTTTTCTCGCGCTTTCTGCAATCAAGTTGCTCTGCATTGTAGGGAAAAGGATTTGTGTGGTTCTGGTGTGATGTTCACTTCACGCGGCTGACGGCACGCAAGCATCGCGTCGAGATGCCCTTTCCCGGGGAGAATGATAATTCGCATTGAGTTATACAGATAACAAAGAACAACTGGGAAAGCAAGAAAAGGCAAGGGTGAGAGGGGGTTACTCGATCACGCCTAGGTGGTCCTCCTTGATCGTCCCTATTGCAAACTGGGGGGAAAGTGAGGTCATGAAGAAGAACAAGGCAAGAGATTCGCACGATCTCCGTCGCGTCTACGCGCGTGCCTATGATTTTGATGCGTATTTTCGTGTTGTTCTCGATGACCTGTTGATCGGAAGGGTAAGGAGGGTCGTGCAAGTTGAAAAAGGGGGCACTTACCTGATCCTGTGAGGTGTAGGACGGTGGGTTCGACGACGGATCGAACTTGAGGTCGGGATGGAGGAGCTACGAGATCCACCATGGTGAGAGGGGTGTCAAATGGAGTCGAGGGGGACGCGTCGCGCACCTGCTGCGATACGAAACAGTTTAGGGGGCCAACCTCCGCAAAAATGCCCATCTATACTACAAGAGTCAACCCCTCGGGACTGTGCGGAGCAAATAAGAAAATTCACGGACCCGAGTGACGTTGTGGACGACGCCGTCGACGACCTCGCCCTTGAACGGCTTGAACACGATCGCGCGATACCGCGTCACAAACTCGGCCTGGCCGTTGCCCGAGATGACCATGCCCTTGCCGATGTCGGAGATGGAGACGACGGCGATGATGAAGCCAAACTGGCCCGAGCAGGTGCCTTCGACGTCCGAGTAGAGCTTCGACTCGAGGTACTGCTGCATGCGCGGGCCAAAGTAGGACGGGTGCAGCATGATCGTGTGCGTGAGTTCTTTCTGCGGAGAGAAAAAGGGGTTTCCTTGGCATGTCAGGGTGCGCGCGAGTAGTAGAGGAGAGTTACGATGAAGAACATCCCGTTCGTCGACGCCGCGTTTCGTTGTTCTTGTGGGCTGGGCTACAAAGCGAGGATAATGATAATGACAATGACAAACCTACGCGGCCTCGGACGGCCCGACGTATGGACTAGGCGCACCGTCATGCCCGTGCCGGACTAAGTTCCCTCTTGACTGCTATGCTTCAAGGTCTTGCGTCAAGAACAGTCAGACGTAATAGTATCTACACTGCCAGCCACCTCAGGTGCGCCAATGCTCTCGGTCGCTCAATTATAGTCGCCGGTCCCTATGCACCTGCTGCACCGTCCGTTCGTCATTATGCACAGACCCCACCGGGAGGATCGGGGGGACTGCCAGGTTTCAATTTTCCTATGCAACAGCAGCATGCGAAAGGGGATGCTCTTAAGGAATTCGTGCGTACGCGGGAGCTTCGGTGATACCGTTCTTTTTGACGCGTGTCGCTGCACGCAGAGCATCGACTTGACGGAACTGGCAAAGTCTGGGAAGCTTGACCCTGTGATTGGGAGAGACGAAGGCAAGTGATTTAGGGATTTATTTGTTGGCGTGCCGGGCTGACTCAATGCGTGCAGAGATTCGTCGTACCATTCAGAGTGTGCAATCCCTCGGTAACCGTCCGTTTTTGGTCTCTGACTGACCTGATTTCCAAGTCCTGTCCCGGAGAACAAAATCGAACCCAGTGGTGCGTCCTTGAATCACCCAACCGCCATGCATACATTGAAGTGTGCCGCAGCTCATCGGGCCTCCAGGTGTGGGCAAAACCGCTATTCTAGAGGGTCTCGCGAGCAGGATTGTCGCAAAGGAGGTCCCTGAGGTACGCTTCAAGTCGTTTGACATATTTCTTCTACTGATTCCTGGTCCAGTCTCTCCACAACAAGCGCGTTCTCTCGATTGATCTCTCAGCTATCATGGCGGGTTCTGGAATTCGGGGTCAGTTCGAGGAGAAGTTCAAGGCGCTAATTCGTGATATCGAGGACGAGGTTTGTCTCTCTTTCCTTTATGCACTCTTGTATGGGTTCCTAACTTCAGTCAAGGCTGGTGGAGTGATTTGTTTCATCGACGAAGTCCGTGCGTAACCTTAATTTATCCCCTGCTCGTCAGATGAATCCTTCCCCAAACGTCCAGATACACTCTTCAATCTAGGGAAGGCAGAGGGTAGCATTGATGGCGGGCAAATGATCAAGCCCGCCTTGGCTCGCGGACTGCAACTCGTTGGCGCAACGACCCGTACGTCCCTTACAACGTCACTTCGAGGAAGTAATCTGACCGGATACTGTTTCAGCGGATGAGTATAGAAAGACTATCAGTAAGGACGCGGCTCTTGAGCGTCGCTTTCAACCCGTCACAATCGAGGAACCCACTGTCGAATCCACTATCTCTATCCTACGTGGGCTCAAACCCCGCTACGAGGTCTGTTGTCACACTTGTCCCCGTCGCTTCTAGTCTGATGATTCACGTTGCCGGACCAGGTCCATCACGGAGTTGAGATTTCCGATGGCGCACTGGTCACTGGTTTGTCTTTCCCAACATCCATCCTCCCCATCCCTAAATCGACCACTACCTCATATCTCAGCCGCTGTATACGCAGCTCGCTACATATCTGATCGCTTCCTTCCCGACAAGGCGATTGACCTTGTTGATGAAGCTGCGTCATCTTTACGCCTTGCACAAGAATCAAAGCCTGACGCTCTCGAACAACTTGATCGCGCCGCCATGACGATGCAGATCGAACTTACCAGCCTACGCAATGAGTCGGACCCTCTCAGTGCTGAGAGGCGCGAGGCGCTTGAGCAGGCTTTAGAGCGCACTCGCAAGGAGGCCGCCGCACTCGAAGAGCAGTGGAAAGCCGGTGAGTCACGTGACACAAGTGCGATGCGCAGCGGCAATTTCATCTGATGTGCGGCCAGAGCGCGAGCGGCTGCAGCGCAACAAGGAACGGAAGCGTCACCTCGAGGAGGCCAAGCATCGGCTGGAGGTCGCGCAGCGTAAGGGGGATTACGAGACCGCGTCTCGCCTGCGTTACGCCGTGATCCCCGAGCTCGAGCGTGAGATCCCCGCGGCAGGCAACGGCGAGGGAGCTATGCTCGGCGAGCGCGTCACGTCGGACGATATCGCCCGCGTTGTGGCGCGCGCTACGGGTATTCCCGTGCAGAGCTTATTGAAAGGGGAACGAGAGCGGCTCGTCCATGTACGTGCTTCCCGCTCGCTTTGCGCGTTTATCAAAGTCGGGGGGAATAGTGTTGGCGATGGCTGACAACGTGTTGGCAGATGGAAGATGCGTTGAGGGCGCGTGTTGTTGGACAGGACCACGTCGTACGTGCGGTCAGCGACGCCGTGCGTATCTCGAGGGCCGGGTTACAAGCACCTACAAGGCCGGTGGCGTCGTTTTTGTTCTTAGGCCCGACTGGCGTGGGCAAGGTGTGCAATGGTGGTCGCCACATCTATTGCCCTTCTCACAGCGTTCTGCTAGACCGAGCTTTGTAAAGCGCTCGCTGGGTTCTTGTTTAATGACGAGCAGAGGGCGCTGTTGGTCCTTTTGGTTTCTTGCATTAACGCTGGTCTAATGTACATGGCAGGATTAACATCAACATGTCAGAAGTGAGTTATGGCCTTGGTCTTGCTGTGGTGTCCCTGAGGGGGTTCACAGTACCATGATCGACACACAATGTCACGCTTAATAGGAGCAGCTCCCGGGTACGTTGGCTTCGAGGAAGGCGGTGAGTGTTGTCGTGCTTACTTGTTGGCCTCTGATATATATCAAAATCCAGGTCAGTTAACGGAGGCCGTCCGACGGAAACCTTATGGTGTGATATCCTTTCGAATGTAAGTCTACTTTGTCTCACTGTCCTTCTAGCCGTTGTTCTTCTGGACGAGCTCGAAAAGGCGCACAAGGTTACTAGTAAACCGTTTGTCCCCTCAACTATTCATCTTTATATGCTTTTTCTAGGATGTCACAATGATACTCCTTCAAATACTCGATGAGGGCACCATAACAGACAGCCAGGGTAGAAAAGTCGACTTCAGGGTGCGTCTCTTTCCAAGTATTTGAGTTTACAATCTCAACTTTTTATGTACAGAATACCATTATCTGCCTTACGAGCAACCTTGGTATGCCTGGTTTTCTGACCACCAATCCTTCGCTCATCCCCCCTACAGGTAGCGACATTCTTGCGCACCCCTCAGCCTCAGACAGCTCGGGTACTGTCACGCCTGAAGCGCGCGCTGAAGTCCTTGAGCGCGTCACGGAGCAGTTCCCTCCGGAACTACTGAACCGCCTCGACTCGATGCTCGTTTTTAACCGACTTACGCACCAGTCCATCCTGCGCGTAGTCGACCTCCGCCTCGGCGACGTGGCCGCGCGCCTTGCACAGCGGCGGATCAAGCTGGACGTCGATGATGCCACTCGCGCTTGGCTTGCCAAAAAGGGCTTCTCAGATGTGTATGGCGCGAGGGCGATCGCGCGCGTCGTACGCACGGATGTGTTGTTCCCGCTGGCACAGAAGCTGCTCGTGGGCACAATACGGTAAGCCTGCGCCGCACCCGCCCGTGCCTGTGGCTGACGTAGCTCGCTTTATTCAGTGACGGGGACACTGTAGAAATCCGCGTGGGCGAAGACGGAGAGTCGCTGCATATCCGAGATAATCACGCCGCGGACGAGCGAGCTGATTCATCTGCAGTCCAGGAACGCAACTAGTAGTCAGAGGTGTGAGGTTGCTGACCCCGCTATTCACACCCATTGCATATCTACAATCATCACCACTCAGCACATTGTATTATACACGCACGACGACCCTTGAATCAATTACCCTCAGAACGTTGTTGCAGCAAGGGAAGGCACGGAGCTCTCAGGCTTTCGCATGTTACTCTTGATGCGCCCGAGACCCATTGGATACGGCATCTACTCATGGACGGGTCACAGAGTAATAGGTATAACAGAGACCGTTAAGTTGTTGGCCTGCTCTATGTTTTAGTATTTTCGGCGTAGCCTTATGTCTGAGGTTGATACGACAGACAGGGTGACTGTACTGACCACTCGGAAAGCCACGTGGGGGTCGTCAACACCGTGACTCCTCCCATACTTAATATCATTGGGAACATCTCGGCGGTTGTAGTGGCAAGCGACGAATTCGGACTCGGAAATTAAATTGAAACCCTTAAAGGTTCTGGTCGCTGCTGCGCATCCACAAATTCAACTCAACGCCCAACATCAACATTCTGCGGCAATGGCACGGCCGCATAAAATCCCCGGATGGGGGCCCATCCGTTCTCTGCTTTGCTTAGCCCCGTTGCTCATCTTTGTGCCGTGGTTTGCCGTTCGCGACCTCTACGGTGACCTACCAGTTGCTCCTTCCTTTTTTCAATCGCTCACTTTCTTTTTGACGTAGCCCTCCCAGAGCCCGTTGTAGCCCTGTGACTACGTGTGCCACTGCTCGTATACGCGTTACTAACGGCGTGTTTAGTGTCAATTCAGAAACCGGCCTTCCACAAATTTCGGAACCTCAGATCCTCGCATACGTCCGGCACCTTTCCGAAGACATTGGATTTCGCACTGTTGGAACCGCTGAACATGCTCTCGCGGATAAATGGATGATCGAGACGGCCTATAAGATCCAGAAGGAGTGCGAGCGGTTGGTGCAGGTGGATCCTGGGCGCAAGCTGGAGTGCGAGGTGTGGCATCAGCGAGGTAGTGGGAGTCATCGGTATGTACCTGCGGTCGACTCTCTTCATCTGTGCTGTATTTCTCTGTATAACACTGCAGGTTCGACATGATGGGCAAAAGGCTGTACAAGACCTACGCAGATCTCACTAACATCGTCATTCGCGTGTCTGACGGCACCCCCGAAGGCAAAGAGCATGCTGTACTGGTCAATGCACATCTCGACAGTACCCTGCCCTCTCCTGGTGCAGGGGATGATGCCCTTTCCGTTGGCGTCATGCTCGAGTGTATCCGGGTGCTTACACACACACCCGGTTGGACGCCCACTTACGCTGTCGTATTCTGTGAGCAAACCGATAGGCACATCCACGATTCCTCGCCTTACTGAGCCAATGCAGTATTCAATCATGCAGAGGAGTCGCTTCAGGATGCGTCGCATCTGTTCTCGACACAACATCCAATAGCCCACACGTGCGTCCCTGCAGCGCACCTTCGTATATTTTCTCTATAAAAGCACTCAGCATTCGAGCATTTATCAACCTGGAAGGTGGGTAATGACCTCCGTATGTTGTCTCTTCTCATGCTTCGCTCAGCTGCCGGGAATGAGGGTGCCGAGTTGCTGTTCCAAGCGACCTCTGAAGAAATGATTCGCGCGTATTCTCAAGTTCCAAGGTCAGCTAGGCTGGGTTTGAGCGTATATATAGCTATTAATAAACTCCCAGGCCATTTGGCACCGTCATCGCAAACGAGATCTTCAGCTCAGGCATCTTACTCTCCGAGTAGGCTGTGTTATTCGTTTGGAGTGGCTTTTGGAATGGCTGACTTTCGTCCCATGCAGTACCGACTTCCGTCAGTTTGAGCAATATCTCAATGTCACGGGGCTCGACGTGAGTTGGTCTGTGTTACTCTCGCATTAAACCCCGTCCTTATATTTTGACATAGATGGCCGTTGTCGGCAACGGTTATATATATCACACGCGCCAGGTATATTCTACGAATCCGTTACGACTGTCGTATACTGAGAATACTTCCCAGGACTTAGTTGACGATATTCAGCCTGGGGTAGCGCAGGTAAACCCCATTAGCACCCTCTCTGCCCGTCACTGATCACTCGTAGCACATGGCAGAGAACACTCTCGCCATGTTGAGATACCTCTCTTCGGACGCGTCGCCTCTGCCCTCACTAACAACAGGGTACACACGCCCCACTACAGTATTTTTCGCTGAGTTCGGCTACTTCGTGCAATATCAGTTCGCGACCGCGCGCCTTATGTACGGCACACTATTCTCTCTTTCCCTTGCAGTGGCATGGACCTTTTGCCGTGAGAGGGTTCCCGGCTCCCGGTCAGCCAGCTTCTGGGCTGCGCAGTGGAACGGCGCCGGCGCGCTCCTCGTTGCCTTGGGTGGAGCACTGATCGGCGCGAATGGGCTTGCGGTCGTAATGCACCGTTTCCTCGGCCACAACATGAGCTGGTTTGCATCTGAGCAATTCGCGCTGCTCCTCTATGGACCAGCCGCGCTATGCGGTTTGTCTTCTGTCCATTTGCTAGCTCTCGTCCTTACTGGGCTTCCTAGGCATGCTCGCATCGCAAGTCATCTTCCCTGACGTTGCTGAGCGCAGCGTGCTCAGTGCTCTTCTGTTGATGCAGTCTGGCGGCGCACTAGCGCTGCAGCTGCTTGGCATCGGCTCTGCATGCTTCTTGTTCCTTACTGCTGTAGCGCTTTTCGTCGCGCTGTCCCTTGACGCGCTTTTTAATCCCAATATCGTCGTCAGCCTGTGGACTTATGCGCTGGGCTTGCTTGTGCCGCTGTTAACCGGCACTCAGATGACGTACATCGTCCTCGATGTGTTTGTCCCGCTTGTATGTCCTCATCTTCGTGTCCGGATTCTGTGCTAAAACAATTTAAATCGTAGACCGGACGTTTTGGCGCGGACGCGCCTGCCGAGCACATCATTGCGTCCATCGTTGCGGTCATGTCATCTCTCACCGTACCACTCGTTACACCGTTTTCGCACCGATTTTCGCACAGGGTACGGATGAACACGGTCACCATACTGAATCTAGCGATTCTCGCTGCTGTGGTAGCATTTTCCCTCCGTTCGCCCTTCGACAAACGCCACCAACGTCGGTTGTTCGTTCTCAGTTCCGACAACGTGAGCTCCGAGTCACGCTGCGGATTTTAGCAGCTCTTGAGCTGACGTGCATTTGGGCAGATTTCTTCTCACGAACGATACCTTCATGTCGGGGCTGCTGATGGTGCCCCTGGATTTGAACAACTAGTCAACGACATCACCGCCAACTTTGGCATAGTCGGTACAAATGCCGTTCGAGAAGATATGCACGACTGGAATGGGGACTGGGATATCCTATACCCGTTTTCCGCCGTGAGTGACGTGCATATTGGAGTTGTTTCTTGCGGCCCTGATGTCTCCACTCCAGTTCATGTCTCCGTATAAGATACCACTCCCAATAGAGCCTGGTTTTGTATCTCCCTTCGCAACGGGTGAACGCGCGTTCAAGGTCGAGGCTGTCAACGATACCATAGACGTATTTGCGGATGAGCGTAGCCTAACGCTACAGATAACCCATCCTGGGATTATCTGGACAGGTAAGTGGCCACCACGCTGCCGGCCGTGCCGCTGAAACAAATCACCGGCAGTGATTGCTTTCGATGCCCATGTGCTACGCTGGACCCTCGACGATGCGCCACCAAACAAGCGGACACGCCACCACATCAAAGAAGCCTCGTTCTTCGGCGTCGACCGCTGGTCGGTCGACCTCGTCTTGCAGGGTACCGCACCGTTGACGGTCAACTTTATCGGCATCGACGAGGAAGCCATGTGGCCCGGAAAGAAGCCCGCGGTCGCCGAGGGACAGGAGGAGCACGGCGGCCATGTCAATATGGCGCTGTTCGAGCGCCTCGATGGCTGGCTGACACGCGAGACAAGCGGCCGCGTTGATTCGATGCTGCTCGCTACGGTTGGTGGCGTAGTGACGGTATGATGAATGGATGGTATAGCACTTATCTGTTGATAGTATTACGTAGAGTGTAGACCGTTACAATGGCCCAATGTCATCTCAATCAACAATCAACACAGCAGGGCGATTGGTTGGTAGCTTGGACTTCTATCGCGGGCTGTATGCGTGGTTCGTGCCCTCGGGTGACCTTGACCTACTGTAGAAGACACTTGGATCTTCTTAGTCTTTTTGGGTGACCCTTTTTGGCATATGGACATCTCGGTCACCGGCGCAGTATCTGGCCTCAGATGCTGTGCTGTGCCACATTGACAGATTTCCATCATAGCATGTACTATGTACTACTACTGGACGGTGCTTCAAGTTCCCCTAAGCAGTTGCGCCCCGAAGGAACAATGTCCCCAGGCCCAACTCCATACTACACAGAGTCCTTCTCTGGCATGAGAATCTGGTATGCCGTCGATACCATCGTCATCAGTATTAGTTTCCGGCGGTTTCTCAACCCAGGCAACTACCAAAAAACGGCGAAAATGGCGAAATCCCGGAAACCTTGACATGGCACTTGGGAAACTTATGTCTTATTTCCTGGAAACCTCTTGAGGGACGACCCGGGAGTGCGGGAAACCGGGAAACCGTGGAAACCTACGAAACCTAGTGACTGCTGATGTATGAAGTACTATGTACAACTACGAAAAAATGTAAGAACGCAGCGATCTAACCAAAATTTGCACATGGACACGGGGATGTGGACCGTCCAGTTGGAGTGTGATCAGAGGGGTGTTCCCACTCCAAGTCATTGAGGTCGAGATAGTCGTTCGTAGAGCCCATCGTAACCTGTGTATGGCCCGTCGAGAGCCCCTGATGTCATTCTCAGTCGTCATGACGCATTAGATAGCTTTCGTCCACTCTTCATAAACCGTTTTTCTGATCATCATGCCCACGAACTCATAACAGGGCCCCAGTCGGCCCAGTCATGGTAGCCTCGGGAAACCCGGAAACCAGTGAAAACAAGCGAAAACCCGGAATCTAGTTTGACACTAATGCTGATGACTACGTTCTTCCTGGTAGTAGGCAAGTAAAGTGAGTTTTGGATTGTTTTCACCCACGATATTGACACAGACGTGGCAAACGCTTGCCAGTGGCCGAAAGTGGAATGATTGCACGAGCAACGCATCACACTCAAAAATCTATCACCTCAGACCGTAACAAACTACTGATTAGGCTTGCCCTCGCGACCACGACAATCGCCAAGGACGGTTGAGTAGGGCACAGCTTGCGTCAAGGCGAGATCACTGATCTAGTTGGGTGGCACGGTCCGACGGTCGTAGACTCGGGGGATGCTCATCGTGCAATAGGTCGTTATGACCTATCGAGGAGAGTAGAGGGTGAGATCACCTCCAATATTCCAAGCCGTGCTGAGATGCACAAAGGCGAATAAGCTGGCACTCAAAATGTGAAAGCCACGCGGCAGGACGGGATATCGGTATTCAAAATACCATTGACCCCCGAGGATCACGGTGAGCTGATTCATGTAACTTATATTGATAAGTCATGTAGATGACACACAGTAAAGTTACTGGAGCTGATACATTCATCGCCAGCGGGGTGTATGCGCTCTCGGTTATCATGACAGGAAGCAGTAGTAGACCGAAACCGTCTGAGCAGTTACAACTCACGGGCCTGTTTCACTTTGGTGAAAGAGAATACTATAGTATGGGGACGTCTTGGACTCAAACAGTGAAGCGAGTCGGCTCCGTTGGACAAGCATTGCCGTTTGTGGTCGACTCGAGAAACGGCAACTGAATGCTCATCCCCTTGGCCCCTATACAATATCTAACTTACGTGCTGTCGTAACCAATGCAGACGGTCTGATTCGCCCATTCCAATCCCTTTGTGCCAGCCCGGGGCCCGTGGCGAACAATAGAATCTCTAGTCTTCAAGTTTTGGCTGACCCCGAAATGCGTCTTCCTTCCTGGTGCTCCTCGGAGCATCACTGCTGCAACAAAACGAACCCCGATACTTGCCGCCATCGACCGAGGTCGGTGCACTGTATCGCAGAGCGGCACAGTCAACTCCGCACATCGACGCTGCGGATGGAAGCACAGCGGCAGCGGCCTAGCGAATGCTGCCGCTAAAGCATGCACGTACGCAGTACGTATTTCTTCACGACGGTGGGCCGCGGAACTCCACGCCGCCGGGACCGGTGGGCCACCGGCCATGGGTACGAGCTCTTTCATGGTCTGGGGTCGTGGACTAGCGTTTCGCGGCGATCGCAAGGGGGGACAAAGTCCACTACTGCTCGTTTCTGCACCACGTCATTATCCTCGCGTTATTTTTGTTTTTATTTTTTTTCAGCAGTTCCACAGCAAGCTGGCTCGGAAAACCAAAGTCCCCCAACTCCGAATTTTTGCCTCCGGACTAATACAGGATCCACACGCCAAGATTAGCATACTGTAGAACCTCCCTCCGCCCCTCCCTAGCCCGGGCCGTAGCTTTGGTGAGGCTAGTAGAGCAAGTGCTATACTATCTACCCAAGGTCCCGAGTCAGCAAGTATTGTTGTTCTCCCCTTGATCGAACCTAATGACAGCACAGGTCCCGGCCGGTGGCAGTTGCAGTAGCTGGGGCTGAACGGCGCGCGGGCATACACATGCATCGCAAGGTCAAGACGCCACATACGACAGCCGCCCGCGCGCCGTACCCGGAGATTTGCAAGACGTATATCCGAGGGCAAAAAGCTCCGGGGAAGAACTCGTTCCATTACATTCCGCCCCATCCTATTGAAATGAACACCCTAATTCAATTTCATCAGATCGCCGTCTGCACAAGAAAAGAAAGCCAGTAGTGGCAGCCGGCCTACCACTTCCTATTGCGATTGGCGGGAAATGATGCAGTACAGGTAGCCAAGTCAGCGGATCTCTCCCTTGGCTATGCAGGCGTGCATGGCCGGGCGGGTAAGTTTGCGCAGTAAAGACAAAAAAAAAGGAAGACTGTCAACCGCCAGGGCACGCGTTCGAGCAAGAATGGATGATGCTGACAATTCCCTCAGAAATTTTACGCCACAGCATTCCATGAAATTCACCGGCACGATGCACGATGTAGCAGAACCAGAATTTGAAGAGAGAAACACTCTAATCCAAGTTATGTTTGTTTTTTTTAAAACTTGGCCGGTTTTCCCGACTGGGGTCAGTTGTTCCTTCGAGCTTCAAGTTTGTCAGGTGGGGCTTAGGAGATATCATACTGTAGGACACAAATGACAGGCAACGGAGCTAAACCTTTTTCGAAATCGCCTGCAGGCTCGCAAAGTGGGTGAGCAGCGAGTCATGAGTCGTGCTTCCCCGCCCAAGGTTTCCCAAATTGGGCGTGAAATCTAGCGCCGCCCGACGCGGGATTATTAACTCAGAAGAATACAATCGCCGAGGCGTCGGGTCGTATACGTATCTGGGGCGGATAGCCCGACCGGAGGACGAGAACCCTCATTTCATGCGCATGTGCTCGAAGAATCAGAAGACTTCGTTCAAGATGGTCGACAAGGAGACCGTCGTCTGCCTTCTCTCCCACTGCACTGTAGGACAGCTCAACACACTGCAGTAGACTTTATCGCACGCCTCCCAGTGCACCCAGATACCTTAGCCATCATCTAGTCGTAATAATATTCAGAGCACGCGGGGGTATTAGTATGTACACACCGTGAATCATGATCACACAAATTTTTCTTTGTAGTACTGTACTGTACTTTAGCGCCAATCCGGATCAGCGCCGGTCCGGAGCCAGCATTGAATCCATCCACCGTCATCGTGATGACATGGACATAACGTATTACTCGTCAACATCCGAGTCTGAATCTCCTAGGGCTAGCCGTGCCAACAACGATCCGTCGAGTGCACCTACGGCCGCCAAGAAAAAAAAAATTAAGTTAACCTCGTGTCAGAAAACTCAAAAATAAATGACGCACGTCCGGTTGGTGGGCGCCGTCCGCGGTATGCCGCGAGCGGTGATGTGACCTGCACGGGGGACGGCGAGGGTGGGAGGGAGCCCGTTGAAGAGCCAAAGGAGATATCTGGCGAGGCGGGGGAGGGGGAGGACAGGTGGTTAAACGTGAGCGTGTACGACTGTGCGACACCGCGCGGGTCAGACGCACTGCCCGCGCCAGCAACTCCGCCGACTCCGACGCCCGCTGAAGAGGTGGAGAAGGCGAGCTGGCGTTGGGGCGTAGTCTTATGGGTTGAATCGTCGTGTATTAGGCCGAGTTGAGGAGATGGGATGGGATTTGGGGACGTACATTGGGTGAGAGCCCGCCAGACATCTTGCTGCGCCAGTTGGGCGGTGTAGCTGTCAGATGCTGCGGCCCTTTCGAACGTGGCGGTGGTGGGGAGAGGGGCTTTGAGGGTGACGGGAGAGGCGGGTAGGGCGCTGGCGGAGAGCGAATCGCGATGAACGCCTGGAGGACATTGGCTAGAAGGACGCCGAAGAGTAACAGTTCTGGAGAATTGGGGATGTGGCGCGTGGGCGCGATCCAAGTCGGTGTTAGTGGTACACAGATGAGGGAAAGTGCGGGTTTCGTACCAGTAACCGCGACGCTTTTCTCC
This sequence comes from Lactarius sp. MG50, assembly GCA_003314065.1. Lineage (NCBI taxonomy): Eukaryota > Fungi > Basidiomycota > Agaricomycetes > Russulales > Russulaceae > Lactarius > Lactarius sp. MG50. The sequence goes on along the minus strand of QLOZ01005287.1, from coordinate 35,857 downwards.
CATGATGACTGGAAGGAGTCGCGGTAGAACTTCCATGCAGAGGCGTATGGCGTTGGAAGGGGAAGTAGGTGCGTCAGAGTGAGAAGAGTGACTAGAGCAATTAGGGAGTTCCTCAGACGGAAGACGGCTTCATGATACCGTGGCTTGAGAAAGTCGAAAAAGGAACCTTTTTGGGCAGATTTTGGGTGTGCAGTTGCGCTTGAAGACATGTTGGGCCGTAGACTTGCGTCGCGTTCGCTGGCAATCCCTTTCCTTCCGTCCCGTTCCCCTTAAACCGCCGCCTCATGTTGTGGCCCGTCGACACGTGATCGCATCCGAGTCGTGTTCACAACTCTAATGTTCATTGTGGTCTACTGTACTGTACTATACTGTACAAATGCGCAGTACGCTAGACATGACCGTGATTACCGTCTCGTAAAAATGCAGAAAGCCTGATGACAAGGGTATCAAGGGCCGCAAGCCACTTGGCCAACTCTATATCTAGTTTCTCTACGGAACCACCTTCAGCGATGCGGGTAAAGAAGACGTCCCGACGGGGCACAGCATAGATAGCAACCTAGGAAGAGGTATGACCCGAGATGTGATAGGGAGAGACCAGGGCATCACTTACGGTTACAACGGAGCGAATGACGAACGAGTGGTGGTGTCGGAGCACGATGTCGTATGCACGTTTGAAACACACGGAGAGCTCGGCCGTACGGTCCTCCTGTGCGTGCTGCAGTGCGCGACACGTGAATAAGAGGCCACTAGATTTCATTGGACGGAGGTAAAATGGGGACTGCAAAAACTTGAAGCTGTGCGCACCGGGTTAAGCGGACCAAACAAGCTGTGCCTTGCTTCTCTCCCTCGCGGGCCTCGGCTTGAACGAGGTTCTCAAGTGTTGCTGACACAGACTCACGGCCTGCATACCGAGCGCGGACGCCCTGAAAATAGCATTTCAAAAGTTGTGGAGCGAAATAGACGCGCGGGGGAGGGAACACACTGCAATGTTATTTCGGAGATCTGTCTGGACAAATGCAAAAACGGGGCCGCCCAAGAGATCTTACCGGAGAGGGCGGAGAGGAATAAGAGAAAGGCAGAGTTGCTGTGAGGAGATGATGTACTTGCCAAACAAGTTCATTAAACCATCTGAAGCCTCGAGAAAGGAAGTTGTTTCAACACCATCAGCGGTTACTGGGACATTTGCGAATGACTGTTACGAGTGATTGTGATTGATGGGGGGAACAGGAACAGAAACTAAGACGGTGACAGCTAACCTTGACGGACTCGAACTGAGGAGGCATGGGTGTTGCGGGCAAAGGGCATGGAATTCACTGACGCTGTAGACCACGTCCCGAGTGCATGGATGGTCGATAACCACGTGGCTACGAGCCGAAGGTTAACGAATCTCATCTAATCTTTTATTTTCATTTTATTATATTTACAAGTAAATAGTATCAAGGGAGGGTAGGGTAGTGAAAGGGATGATGGCGGTGGTGATGATGTTGTTGTTGTTGTTGTTGTTATTGTCATTGATGAACGAAAGCCTGAGAAAGAACAACAGAGTGGGAGCGAGTGGAAGCGGTGCGAGTAAGTTAACTTGATCCGAGCTGTAAACTCACTTCTTTTCTTTTCCTTTTCCTTTTCCTTTTCACTTCTTTCTAAATATTTTTTTTTTCTCATTACATTCATAGAATTGCTGCGCCCGGCTCAGCGCAATCCAACTTGTTTCCATTCTTATTTCAACTCACTTTCGTTTAAACGCGTCAACTCCGTTGCTTCCTCCGTCTCCTCGTTCTCTCCCTCATTCCATATGTCAGAGTAATTATCTCCATTCCCAATCTATCCCTCTTCCCCCCCAACTCATTCATTTGGTTTCCACAGTCAGACCCCCCCTTCAACCTCGACTGCTGACTCTCCCTCCCCCTCCCCACCCCCCATGTAAGTTTGTCCCAGTGTCTCATTTCGTCCTCTTTGACCGTTTATAGGTTGCCTGCCAAACGTAAGGCATTAGAGGATCCAGATGATCCCCAGGATGGTGTCCCATCCTCGTCCAAGGACTTTGAAGCTGGACGCGTCACCTGCGAGGCTTGTGGGGAGTCTGTTTCCTATAGAGACGAGAGCACCGGAGCTTTCACCACCAAGCATTGGGATGCGCACAAACTCGGATGGTGAGACCACTTTCTCCCCCTTCTCGTACCTTCCATATTCGCTCATTCCTCTCATTCCCTAGCCCTACTCCCTCCTCTGCTCCTCCTCCCGAACCCGCTCAATCAAATGCACCACCCACTGGCCCCTCTACTGAAACCGCTTCTTCTGGGCCACCTTCAAAGCGCCGACGGGCCAAACGTTCAGAAGAGGAACGTATCCACTACCTTCGTTCAGACCCTTACGTTGCCCAGTTTGAACCCTACCGTGTCCTGTGTGCATCCTGTGACAAGTGGATCCGCCTCCGCCCAAACTCTACCTACTGTTCCATCCCATGGGATGCTCACCGCAAGAGCTGTCTTTCACGGAAGGGGTGCGTCATCGGCATACCTCGCAGTTCCTTGTTTCTCATCATAGTGTTCCGCTGACTTACAGCGCGAAAGATCCACCGCCTCCGTTTGTTGCAGGCGACCCTGATGCCCGTAAATATGATGGTGAAAGAGTCCTCTGTAAGACTTGCAAAAGCTGGGTATTGGTCGGCCCTGAAGACCAGGCTGCGCAAGCATGGTCACAGCACCGTGCGCAGTGCCGCCCAGCATCGCCATCAGCTCCTCCTGCATTGGCAATCCCGAGGTGTGCTTCTCCAAGGCTATTACCCAGATTTGTACTTACGCACCCCCCCCTCCCCAACTCGTTGACAGCGTCCCGCCACCATCACAACACCAGATGGCATTGGTCTCGGCGCTCCCGCCTCCTGCGCCACGGGCAATAAAGGAGAAGGATAACCCACCAAGCCCGCTGACGTCGTCCTCCCCTCAACCATCATCAGTACCACAACTCTCAGACACGCCCTCGTCCGCACCCGGTCCTGGCGCCGTCAGTGAGTCTCGCCGGCGAAATGCCGAGCAGCGTGCAGCGCAGCTGCGTGCAGACCCACTTCTAGCACAGGTGGAGCCGCACCGCGTGTTTTGCTCACTGTGCCGCAAGTGGGTCCAGCTTCGGCAGGACAGTACTTTCTGTGCGTACCCATGGCAGCAGCACAGGAGCAAATGTGTCATTCGACAGTGAGTCGCATCAATTTTTTTTTTTCATCTATACCAGAACGTCGGTTCTTAACATTACCCCTCCCCCTCCTTTTTTTTTTTTCTTCTGTGTAGTGAGAAGAAGACGAAGGCTGTGGCTGCAGGGAGTGTGACGCACAGCGGACATGTTACCCCAGCATCTGGTGATGAATTGACCGAAAACGGTGAGCTCGGTCCCGAAGGCGAAGAGATGGATACGGCAGAAGATGCCGGTGCGGCTCCGGACGCCCATGCCGCCGCCGATATCCAGGCTCCACGGTTTGCTGACTTGGACTCCGCCGCGGACAGGTACGTGTTTCCCCTCCCCCCTTCTTCGTGCGATGACCGGGCTCTCGCTAACGTCTCTCTCATCCTTAACTGACTTTACTTATCCCTAAACACGTCATTGTGTAACTCGACATCGGTAACTATAGGCTAAGTTTCACCCGTCACTCAATCGCCTACCTCTTTCGCACGACGTACACTCCCGCAGACGCTCTGACGATCGCGGCACTCGTCGCGTACATGAACGCGGCGCTCCCCCCAGACAAGCACGAGGAGTTTGACACGGCTGAGGTCATCCGCGCTGCCAAGACGCTGCACGACCGCGGGCGCGTGGCCTTTGAGGGCGATACACTCAAGCTCTTACACTGAAACACGTCCCTTCTTCCCCCCCTTTCTGTTCCTTTTCTTGCATCTCCTGGCAAGTCAGCGCGGTCAATCGGTCTGCCAGGTGTTTCCCGATCTGTCATTCGCCCTCTCTTTCTAGTATCCCCCTCTGCACTTTCATTCGGTGTTTTTGTCTCACCTCAACCGACGGACCGGATAATATATTGTTACTTATTACATCTCTCTTTATTTTTTTTATCACTCGTTGCTCGGTCGCCTTCGTTCCTTTCTGCGCCGCTGTGTCAATTTGATGTCGTAGAGGATGTTTTCCCTCCCTTGGACTGGATTGGACTGGACTGGACTGGACGCTCCCGTAATAGTATTAGTAGTAGCAGTACTGTGTGATACCGCGCCTGCGCCCGCTGAGATTATCGCCTATCTTGCACCTCTTCTTTTTATTCATCCTCACCCACCCTCTTTATTTTTTTTGTATGATTTATATATATATTGATATGTATGCCGCTCTCGTCTTTTCCGTTTCCTGCACCAGTAGTAGTGGAATGAATGTATCCAACGGACCTCTTTCGTTTCAATGCTCTTTATGTTTCAGATCTCTATATTAACTCGACTAGTACAATTTCCTTGGGGACGCTCCAGTACTAGTACTTAGAACTATCCTACTATTTACACGCGAAAAGAACAGAGGTAAAAAAAAAACAGATAGTGTCTCGCAATCCGGAAACAAGTCGTCCAAAGCAGAAAGAAGGATATGGGTAAGGCGTGTGTGTCCGTCAGACCGAGAGATTATAGTAGTATTAAAAAGTACTTGACCAACGATACAGTGGAAGAGAAAGGAGGGGGATACAGCTAAGCATAGCAACAGAGCAAACCAGAGAAAACAAATACAAAAGGGGATAACATGAGGAGAAAAGTTCACATATGTCGCCCGCTGCCACCACCATCGAGCATGCCCGAATGTTGCTGCATGAACGACATCCACGTCTCATTCATCCGCGAGCCACCCGACGCGAGCCCGAGCTGTGTCAACTCCGCCTGCGGCGCGAGCGCCGCCACGGTATAGTCCCTCCGGAGCTCGACCAAGTCTTCCCCGTGCGGGCCGTGTGGGCCCAGGGACGAAGATAAAGACGATGGCGGCGGTAGGGGCCCGCAGTGCAGTGGAGGCTGCGAATGCTGCGGTGACGCGTATGCGTACGGCGCGGGCATGTAGTGCTGCAGTGGCGGCACCACTTCGAGCGTGTACTGCGGCTGCTCGGGTGCGAAGCCGTACTGCTGGTGTTGGTGATGCGGTGTAGGCGGCGGCGGCTCGATGGGCGCGACGTAGTGAGGGTCGTAGCCGGTGCATTGCTCCTGTCGTGCGAGCCATTCGCTGAGCATAGACTGACCCTGCGCGCCGTGGACCTGCGCGTTGGCAGAGTCGGGATTAGGGCTCAACGTGACGGGCGCTTGCAGGTTCGCCACTGGAGGCGGGCCGCCGCCAGGACGGAATACCTTAGTGCGGCCTGCAAAGACTGCGAACTCGTCGTCGACCTCTTCTTGCTTGATGCCCCACGCGGCGCCGTCGGCATGAGGGTTATGAGGAGTGCTCCGTGCGGCCGCCAAAGCGCGGTGGGCCTTCTCCCTCATGCGATTGAGAATTACCTTTTCAAGAAGGAAAACGGTGAAAATTGTGTACATCACGATGCCTCTGAACGGTGACACGTACGAGGGCTCTGGCTGCGCGGCGATTATCTTTGGCAGCTACACTTATTAGGGAGCATCCCCTTTCAAGCTCTATCATAGCATCGTCCGCGAGGGATGAGCGCGGACCACGCGTTGCAATAAAGGCAAAAACCACCTAAAAGACAATGAAGTAAGGCCGTCTGCTTGAAACGAGAGTCCATACCACAGCGGAGAACGTAAATGTCCATATCGTCCAAAACCGACAGGTGATGACAGGTTGTAGACGAAGTTGCTCCTCAACCTTTTGTAGAATATTCTTAGATGCTCGGACAGTCGCTAAGAATGACGGAGCGTATTGACTTCTTATTGGGTCATCGGGGGCTTCGATCAGAGCCTCGACAAAGAAGTTGCGATGGAGGAAAAGGAGGACTCAAAGTATTGCTTAGCTCTGACTGCCGTTACACCGAAAAGGAACATCAACTCACCGACATTCTGAAGGTTTGAGACTAGGAACGCCAACATGGAGGCAGGAAGAGGGACGGACCGAGGATCGACGCCCGGTCCCCCAACTAACGCCTCGAGGGCTTGGGGAGGAAAATCGAGTTCGTGAATCTTGCGGTCTAACTCCTTTATGGTTGAATAGCGAAGCGGTGTGGCACTGAGCGTGCGTGCAATGACTTCTGCCAGGCCTTCATACGCGAAGCGAAAATCCCAGCACTGTACTAGTTCAAGTATCAGCAGAAGTAAAACCAAACGGGTGAAGAAGACCTTACATGACGAGCTGTCACCAGGTTCAAGAGTAGTGGGTAGCTCTTCGGCCCGCGGAAACTTACAATCTATGAATGCACGATTGAAGGCAGGTGGTCTGCCCGTAGACATCGACTGTAAAAAGTTACGAAGTCTACGGCGTGAACGGAAATATTGCCGAATTCGACGTACATGCCACGAGTCCGCCATGAAAAGGTCCCAAAACACCATCCTGCGCCTCTGTACAATCTTCGGGTCTGTCTCCCATCGGGCGGGATCACGATCTAAGAACGTGGTGAGCGCTTACCGGGCATACATATCGCCTCAAGCTTACGTAGTCCAATCTACGGGCGAATGAACGACGTCCTTGGTACATGTGGGGTCAAATGACGCACCGTCTGAGCAAGGTGAGCAGCCAAAGCAACGAGTGACCACGTGAATTCCATGCTCGATTCCCCGCCACTGACATCGTTTCCGAGCATTGCGTTGTAAATGCTCGCTATATGCAGAGTCTGAATAGTCACCAGCGATGGCTTCTCAAATACGGGTTGAGAGCATAGGGCCGCCAGAGCTAGTTGATTATAGTGTTCGCCTTCAGATTCCGCAGTAGCGGTTGACAAGCTAACGTCAAGGACACTTCCTAGAGCAAAAATGCTGAATAAGAGTGCCAGGTCATGGGGTCCGCTGTAGTCGTCTGGGGGGTCCGCTGCCCGCTTTCCGTAAATTGCAGGTAGCATCTCGTTGATAAGCTGGTGCCGAGTTACGCTACGAAATATCCATGCAACGTTGTCCAAGTATGATTCGGCCATCGACGAAGCCTGCTCCCATGGGGGCAGACAGTTCCTGATGAGCGCAATAGTTTCCTTAACAGGACCCATCGGTGTGAAAGGGAAGGCATAGGAAAAGCGCCGAAGATGAGGGGGCAAGTTATTCCCCTTTGAACTGTCGCTTGATTCGGTGTTTTGACTGGGAGACCCTGCCGAATCGTCGTTCTCTAGCTGAAACAACATTCAACACAATTTGGCACCGAAAAAAAAAAATCTGGGTTGGGCAGACATACTAGTAGGAGGTCAGACCCACCGCTGGATCCGAAGAAGCGCGCAAAGCCGCGCTCAGAGACGGACAACGTGCCAAGTGTTTTCGAAACTTGGCCAACATTGTCTTCGTCGCTTTCTTGTGGCTGCTCATCCAGCTTTTCACTATCTACGATGATGGAATCCTCGCAAAGCAGTGGGTGAGGCTCAGCGGAGTTGCTCGCTTGGAGCACGGCAAGAGCGTCTTCCAGCTGACGGATTCGATCACCCATGCGCGCGATGCGGCGGTGCAAGTGCTCAGTAGCGGCAATAACAAAGCTTATGACGATGTTTGGTCATTGGTTTAAATCGTGTAAGAGTGGGTGGCCGCACCGAGTCCCTTGCCCTGTGGCAAGACTGCCTAGTTATACAGAGAAATTTCAACATTTTCAGAAGAGGAACGAAATTAAAAGAACACAGACCGTTCGGACACAAAGAGGCACATCCTCTCCTCTTTGCGCAGAGGTCAAACCAAGTCGATATGAAAAGACGTTAAAGTGTAGATACCTGACACGATTGGCATGGAATTTGCTTGTCACACTTAATCTTAAGTCTAGCAGAAAAGAGGAACGGAATGAGAAAGAAGAAAGGTCGAAGGGAGACTGAGCGAGGGTATAGAGGTGGCCGATCACGCACCTCCGACATTCCGCACAGGAGATTTCCCCGCGGTTCCTTTTCATCTCCATTTCCCGAGAATGCATCCCGTCCTGTCGGACGCCTGCAGGGGAATCACGGTTTACTCTGCGACGGTCGGAATGGGGTTTGGAAAGATCGACGGGCATGTCGCTGTCCGCAAGATAAAGGTTCATTTCCTGAAGGACACTATTTGAAGGAATTAAGCTTCAATCGAGGCCTTCATGCGTGGGAATTGTTCATCTTAATGAGGCGACTGCGATCGTAACTATCCCAACTTGGGAAATCGGTCGTCGTTACAACTCGGCAGTTTGGTTTATCCGTCGACCATTAAGTGTCTCCGTACCCGATCTATGGGTACGACTTGCCCTCATCCCGCAGCAGGTTCTTTCCCTTCAATCAATATTCATTTCAACCCCGTGCTTCCCGGGTCCTCTCCAATTGGTAATTCTCCTTTTTATTTTCAGAACTTCTCAAATTTACATAGCCTTTTGGGTCCCCAATACTGCTTCGAGTCGACCGAGGTTCCGGTTGCGACCACAACCTCAGCACCCGCAGCATCTCGGCAGATAGAAAAACTTCTTCGCAGCGGTCTTAGCGTGGCACCCTCAGCCCAGATGAATCGCTTCCGTCCTGTGTTGTAGTGAACGGCGTAATGAGTCTATAGGAACATCACTCGTCTCGGGACCCGGGTCTCAGGCACGCACACTGCACCTCGAAGCGCTTCACACGATCACAAAACCTTCATGAATCATCCATTTCCCACTTCCCGTGCCAATTTCGGCCAAATGGCTCCCTGCTCCTGGCCACTAGGTGTCACATTCTGTCAGCACCTGTCAACCTCTTATTGTCTATCATTCTCACAACTCAACTCTTGCCATTTCCAAACAACAGCTCATGCAAGTCGTACCAGTGTTCACCTGTTTTATGTAGGTATCACTGTTGGCAATGGCTCCAAAGTTCCATATTACCCGTGGTGGGCGTCTTGGGCTCGACGGGGAAATGCCGACCAAATTACCAAGAACATCATCGCCATCACGGCAGAGCCAAAGATGGCATCGAAGGAACGGAACAGGACGTCAATGGAGGATGGGTACTGCTACAGTATCTCGATTGATCCCACATGCAATGGTACTCCTCCTGTAGGGAGCTCATAAGGTTATTTCGGGCCGCCAGGCGCGACCCCAAATAGTCCCTGAGCTGTAGCTAGGGGAGGGGAGGGAGGGCTCGGCTGCGTACAGTACTCTGCCGAAACTAGAGATCCATGACGGCGGCCACTTTACAAGAACCCCACCTAGCACGCGGGACCACGCGTCGCGATTGGGACGATGATCCACGCCCTGATTGTGCTTCTGCTTCTGGAGAGACGGGACCCCGGTGTTCATCTGTCCCTTGTCCTTCTTTAAGAGGGGCGAGGTGGATCTGGCACAGTCCGCGGATCCTTGGCTTTTCGCTCATTCCTCGGTGCTACTGTCATTTCGGATGACCTCTGTTCTGGCTCTTGGACACTGATTAAAGTGACTCTACTGTATCATTTCATATGGTCCACCATTACAGTGTATTACAGGACGTTGGCAACACCTCATAAGGATACGTACACCATACGACCACATGGGGCCTCGCGCACAAATGCCGTATAACATAATACGACATCGAGAAGCGGACTTACGGGGCTTTCTCGAAGGTTTTTCGGTTGAACAAGACAAAAGGATTGGACGCATCTCCGCTGTGTCGATGGACCCTTACAAAAGGGAAGCTATCCGCTACTGTATATAATATCAAGGTTCGTAAAAAGTACAATACTGTACCTTTCCTGGGACCGACGTGGTTACGCAACTCGTCTCAGCCACCGACTGGGCTGAGGTAATAGGCCCATAAAATACGATATACAGTCGAACCCCTCTTAACCCATACTCTACCCTACCCTATCCAATGGACCATCCGTGGAGGTATGGGTTGAAACTCGCTGCCTACCTGGCAGATGGAAAGTGCTATGAGATATGAGTTAAACTATCTGAGGGGTTCGACTATAATAGCAAATATATGTATATGTCTGTCGAGCGCGACTCGATAAACAAGAGTCCGGGACGGAGCGCTTTGCTGTCCACTCATCTGTTACAGGTATTGCCCCTGGCATCCCACGGTTTCCGAGTCCGAGTCGGACTCGGCGTTTTTCATCTCGTTGATGCTGTCAATGAAACTGGTCACACAACCCTCGCGCGCGTTCGCGGCGTTTTTTCTTGATTGATCGAGCCAAGAAAGAACTTGATGGGTATCGTAGAGTCTGCAGCCGCTGTAGTAGCCACATGCCACGCGACGCGGGGCCCAGCTAAGCGCGCAAGGACAATGAAAAAATTGGGTCGCCGGGACCCTCGGGACAAAATGATCCGGGCTGTCCCGGACCTTTCGCGTTTTGCCCGCACCCGAACTCTTCTTTTGTTCCTTCTCTCTCCAGCAACGGCATGGGTCCCGCTTACCTTACCCCCTTGGGGATGCGCAGCCCGCGTGTCACATAGTAGTGGACCCTAAGTTGGTGTAATCGGCTTGGCACGAAAGGGTTAAAAAAAGATTTGATACGCCACGCCATTGCATATTTCAGCGATAGACAAGTTTACCAGATCAAAATCTTGCAAGGAGGCCAGGGGAATACCGTATTACTGGTTTTTAGCATCAAAGTGGTAGTTACTCCACAACTAAAATGGTCGATGAAATGGGCAACGTCACGTGTGCGGCGTGCCTTGCACCTCGTCACCTATCGCCATCTCCCTCAGATTTTCACCTCACTTTCTCGTGCCTACATACCCAAAGGGATACATAACAATAAAACCAGCACACACAGGTGCGTTGTGTTATAATTATGCAATATTCTCCTACTACATGAAGCAACAGAGGGGGACGTCCGTGTCGTCAACGGGATCCAGAAAGGGCATCAGAGCGGACTCCTGTACTGAAGGAGACAAGTAGGAGTAGGAGAAACCGTGACCCGCGGCGGACGTACACGCACCACGGTCCCACGCGGGCAGCTGCGCTAGCCGCTCCCGCCAACGGTGCCACGTGGATCTTCTTCGTTGGCACTACCCCCACCCCCTACATCTCCGCGGGATCTCTTGCCTGTCCGTGGGCTGTGTGGAGCGTCGGGCGAGGAACCGGACAGGAAATCAAGCCAGGATTGGGAGCTCGAGTCACCAGCGGAGTGTCCATGCTGCCCGCTGCTGCCAGCCTGCGTCGTTGGCGCGAACTGCGGCCACTCGAACGTCAGCGGCGGCGCTAGAAAGTCGAATTCCGGATCGAAACCTACCCCGCTACCGCCCGCGGGTCCAAACACATTCGCGAATAGATCGTCGGTGCTTGGCCCAAAATGGGGCTGCGTGATCCGTGGTGGTGGCGGCGGTGGCGGCGGTGGTGGATGTCGAGGCGTGCCATACGGCTGCAATAGATGCAGAGGAGGCGTACCCATGTTGCTTCCTCCCGTTGGCGATGGGAACGACGCCGTCGTGTATAACCCCCCGCCACCGCCACTGTTACCCGGTGATGCTGTTGCCGAAACGTGCGATGTGAATCCCGGGAAGAAGCCTGATTGGTACGGATGTTGTGGGAGAGGATGGTGTGGTGGCTGCGCGCGGGGGTGAAGTGCGCGTGAGGAAAGTGAGGGGTCGGATTCCGGTCGAGGCGTAAAGCTGCCCGGGATGGGTGACGCCACTGCACTCGGACGGTCATCTACCTTGATACGCTTTCGCGGATTCGGAGATTGTGCTGTGTACGACGATGGTGAGCCGGCAACGCGGCTGCTGGAGGCGTGGGGTTGAGTGTGGCGGTCAGCGGATACAGGGAGAGTCGGTGAAGGTGCAAGTATGGATCCTGGGAGGTGGAGATGTGGACGGTAGTCCGTCTGGGGGGGTGAGTGAGCAAAAGGGGGAGGGAGACGAGCAGCGAACGCACTTGAAGTCCTTCCAGCTTTACTCCAGCCGCCTGGCCACTCTCAGGGTTGCTCTTACCCTTCAGGCTATCCTGGCGCGTATATTGCGCAGTCGGAGAGTCGTCGGCATCACCGTCGTCATCGTCATCGCCCATGTCATCTATTCGAGATAAACCTGTACCCCCACTGAAGTCCTGGGGAGTGCGAAGATCACGCTCCCCGTCAAACTGTGGGAATTGGATATTTGGAGGGAAATCAGGGGGATCGGCAGAAATGGGTACTAAAAGAATTGGAACACGCACTCTAATTTGTCGTTGGATAATGGTATTAATATCAGTAGAGCAGTATTGGAAGAGCTTGTCTGGATGCCCAGGTTTACGCTCTGCCAAAGGAAGTAGACACCGTGACCGGGGGGGGATAAAAATAGACAAAATATGTAAGATGCACGAAGGCGCGCAGACGGGAAAGCAGGCATACCAAAGATAATTACAGCGACGTCGACGGAACATAAAACGCCAAGTTCATACGCTTTTTTGAAGAGGCCAGTTTTGCGCTAAGGGGAGGAAGAAGAGGGAGGGCGGATGGTGGGCGGGTATTACAGTAAGAACGTGAAAACCTATTTTTGAAGCAAAGTCTTGGCACGGGCACTTGCCTTTAGAAAGGTGACGGACCGGGTTCGGTCGTTCTACGCAGGACGTTAAGCAAGGTCAGGCGGCGCCAACTCGACCACAACGGAAGATCAAAAGGCACAGTGACACAAGGAATGCGGGCAAGGGCAAACGGAGAAAAGGATATCGGACAGGACAGGCTAGTACGAACTGTTATAGGCTGTATAGCAATCTTCCGTCTTCCCATGGCCGGATACGATCTAGAATCAAGGAGGGCAAGGATGAATGGGTGGCATATGCGACCTCAGCGGTAGGTGAAAGGAAGGGGAGAAAGGGGACGGCGTGAGGAAGCGAAAGGCTAGCACTCTTAGGGTACCCTGAGAGGGACTCGGCATCTGACCGCGGGTCAAATCAACAACCGCAAACGCTCGTTCATTCGCAGCGAATTCTGCTCGAATTTGTTCCCCCCCCCAGTTCTCTCTTTCCCTCCCTTTCTCAAGTCCCCTCTCGCTGCACTTTCGCAGTCCGATTTTTGCCGACTCGCTTGTCTTGGCTCGCTCGCCTCACTTCTCGACAATCGGCTCTCAGGCTTGGCCCCCCGTCGTGTCCCAACCAGGCCTTTTGGCCTCTCTTCTTCCCACCTTTGGCTATCTCATTTATCCATCTCCGTCGCTCTCTATCACCCTACTTTGCCGTTCCCGTACTCTTCTTGGCATGCCTGATGTCCCATCATACTGTCTGTTGCACACGAGATTCCTTAGCTCCATGGGCGCGGGGCTCTTTATCTTCCTCAAAGGAAAACCGCAAACCCCACTTTCCGCATGGATAATCCCGGAATGGAAGCTCTATTGACCATTCGACTTCGCTTAATCGGCCAACTCGTTCACATCGCGCCACTAAGTTTGGTCGAGCGACCCAACAAAGAATTGGGCTTTCCATCCCCTCGTTCCCCACTCAGCAGGTGTCTCCTCTTCCATCGTTCGAGTGGCATCGCCTAGTCAACACACGCGTAACCGGGAAGCGACTGGCACTGGATTGTCCGTGACTTCTTTCGCGTACCTGATTTCCCCCCTCCTCTTCCAACGCCATCAGCACCGACCCAAACGCGTCGCCTGCTTCTTTGTTGTCTGCCATTCCGTGCAATCTAGGCCATTTTTCATGTTCTCGTCACGACAAATTGCGTTATTTATCTGTGTCTTGTCCTACAAGTTTTTTTGCACGACTTTCGTTGCCTCCCTGCCTCCCCAGAACACTTGATTTGCATGTGGGACTCTAGTAAAGGTCATCTTTGCCCTCTTTCTGAAGCAGGACTTCGCGTCAAAGTTGGCTGATACGAATTGCATGACCACGGCATTAAACTTCCTCCTTGATAATTGCAACGCGCCAAGAATCTGGATGATATGGCCCCGGTATACTCGTGGAGCCCACCCACTCAACGCGTCTACTTTGACAGCTGGACAGAGCCATTCTATTCAACGATGATATCTGAAGTGGTTTTTGCAAAAATTCTGATCTCATGGCGCATGTTGACTTATAACATCCCAACCAACTTCTTTCTGTCTTCCGATCTTTAGTCTCAGCTGGCGTCCTTACCATTTGTCTTCTACGAATCCACGAAGTGTCTGTCTCAATTTACCCCCTCCAGGCTTATCACCCCTTTATGCGCTGGTGTAATTCGGGAGTTCCTCATATTCCCCCCCCGGGGGCGCTACGCCATGATATCCGTACGGTGCCCCACCCGACACGTCTATTTTCGTTGGGCTCCCGGTCAAGAACACAAAAGTTCTATGGTACCCTATCTATTCCCACCCCAGGACAGAAGCGAGCTGCTTCACCTAGGGAGGGGGGGGCGTGACTCTGTATCGACCCCTCTTGTCCGTCTTTTTTTTTTTTTAGGAATACACTGGCGAGAAGGGTGAATATGTAAGTCATGGGGCCATCCCACCTACCGCACCGCACATATGCACGTCTAGAGCCCAACTTTCCAACACCCCGTACACTTTCCCCCCACGGAAATGCTGCTTCGTACCATGCCCTCATGCGGCAAGAAAACTTCATCAAAAGGCCACCCAGCTTAAGGATTCTTGTGCTCTCCTTGCAGTCGCAGTGTTCTTCGTCTTGAGTCTCTAGCTTCTACGCGATCGGTGGGTAGGTCATGGTCCTGAGTTCTGAATACGCGCATGCGCATGACGGCGCCGATAGCTGTTGAGCCCCGTCCAATTGATCGCAAGCTCGAGTCTCCGGGTGCTGTTAGCGCAGTGATCATGTGTTGGTTGCGGAAGTGGTTGCCATTCCCTTGTTTTTGTCCCTTCTTCCCTAGCCCCCTAAGGAAGCCACTGACATTAATATCCTTGGCCTTGGAAACACTTCATCATCGACTTGTTGTCCCTGCCACAGCCCGTCTATTCGCGTGGCATCCGTCTGATCTTCTTCCAATATAGTGATCGTGATGTGGCACACAGACACACTCCTGACGCACGTCCGAGTCCTGTCTGTCTGCGTAATTTCTCACCCGTTCCTTGGTTTTTCCCCCAGACCCTACCGCTCCTTACTACCTTGTTTAGCCCCTTCTGTGCGGTCTTTACGCCATTGTAACACCGTTCCCCTCGAGTCTCGAACCACTCTGCATATTTCTTCTTTCCCGTGCTGGTGATGACATTTATGGCTATACTTCTACTCTCTCAATGACACACCTAACTGCAGTATGTATTTTCTTTCTAAAGATCTGGGAACAATAGCCAAGCCAGCCTTGTGGACTTGTGACTATCTTGGCAAATAACCTAATTTAATGTGCGCTGTCCAGTCGCCATCCGGGGGTTGTTGAAGCTGATCCTCGCCATCCTGTTGGTTCTATCGCCATATGTGCGTGTGCTTCGCTCGGCGGCGATTGCGACTAGGATGGCCTGGCCTACATGTGAGCTTCCGCGGGCGCACCTGACCTCATGCGGTAAACATGAGATGTTTCTATGTGCAACGCAGCCAGACTAGGTAACCATTGCACCGGCAACACCGGCACATAATTTTCACCGGTTCCCGATGATGAGGCTTCATCGTGCGAAATTTCGTGTCGTTCCCTCGTGCGCTTCGAGACACCCCAAAAGCAAAAAGGCAATTGTTCCGAGTCGTCCCAATGGTCGGTATGGGTTGTCGGGTTGTCACTGCGTCGATCCAATGCTTGGATGGCTCCCTCTTACAACGCCGACTGGGTTGCGTATCGATCTCGCATTCACCCGAGGCCCAAGCAACAATACATACACGTCACTCGCGCTAACGTCTCACCAGGACTTGTCAGTCTCTCAACTGACGAAGATAGGAGACGACGGTGGACGAGGCGAGTCATCGTCTCTGCATCCCTCGGTTGCCCACTGAATTCCAGAATCCTGCACATGCCGGTGGGATGCGTGAGCGCACAAACGCGAGGGAATGTCATCTGAGTTTATCGTATTTTCTCTTAATCCCCGTGATTTCTTTTTTCCCTTCAGGACCCTGTTCGTAGTTTTCTCCGTACCCTTGGTCCCAGCCTACCACCGGGACCTTCTTTCAAAGGCAGATAAAAAACTCCGGTAATTAGCAAGGCGGACGTCTCGCGCGCCGCCGTTGCTGGGCGCACTGATCGAAGAAGAGAAGATGAAGATGTAAGGACAACGGAATGAGAGCCAAAGTTTATGTACTACAGCATGAAAGATGTAGGAGTATGTATTCCGCAGCGGGCAGAGTGTATTTGGAAGCAATCCAGTGCCTACTTATCGCCCCACTTCTGGCGCCCTGACCCCGTCAGCCTCGAGGCCTTCGATGGCTTCACCCCTGATGCTCAGCATCTTACAAATATGATAAATTGCAGAGATACCCCTACGCCCTGCAGTTGTCTCACTGGCGCCCGGTTACAATACGTGCTGATTGTGGAGCTATTAAGTTTCGACACAATTGGCGCGCGCTTATCTTCGAGTAATATCACACCAAGCTTACTTCGCGACCTTTCCCATCTTGAAGAGGTTCGGCTTCGTTCACCACAATGGTTGTGTCTGTGACTTGACCTCAAAGGACTATAATGCAACGCCCTTCGCGCTGCCAGATTCTGCCATACCATGGACCTTGATTGCTAAGTATACTTGGCCTTTCAATCGACCATCAAATGGTAGGTCTGGGCGTCTATGAGTCCCGTTCAGTTGTGGTCTTGTCAGCTTGTCTAAACAGCTATGCATCTGGCGAGACAGGTACACAGAAGATGTCAACTTCCCTGCCTTCCCACGCCTGGCCTGGAGAGCTCTGACAGAGTATAACGTCGCGTCAGAGGTCCGTCAGGGCGTTTGTGGCCTGGCGGACTTGAGTCTTGACACTGGCAATTGCTCAGCGCTCGGTGGTGAGTAAGTGGGTGGGAACCTATACCTATTGGGGCGAGTTGTCGTGCTTTCTGCTCTTTTAATTGGATCTCTCAAACCCCGCGATATTGTCAATTCTGGACGTTGCCGACGGAATGACCCCGTGGTTTGACCCCAGGCCATCATCCCGGCCTCATAATTGCGGTCAGTCCGCGTGCCTCGCACACTCCTTTCCTCATCGAGTGGCCATATTATCCATATATGTACGATATCCGTTGATTGCCGTCTAGGTCTCGCGGCGACTCTGCTATCAGTGGAAGCTCGTTGTGGCTTTTTGCACGCCAGGCTGTTCAGGCTTGGCCCATATTGCCAAGTCTGGTGTCTCCCTTCTGTTTTCTACGAGCTGCAGCGCCCATATTTGACACGAGGAGCGAAAAGGTCGGCCTCCCCTCGCAGAATGTGCGATTTGAGCGTACTTTTGCGCGCTTCTATTAGGGCATGGCAGCTGGAGGTGCGATTGCATCGTGGGACGGATGGCCTCGGCGACTCATTTGCTTCGCAAATAAATGCCAGCTCTGTGACTTGACCTGGTTTTAAGCTCTCCAAGGTGGGCCATTTCCCCGACGTCGGCCCTGTTCTTCTTGCCATGTCAAAGCCACCAGGCAAATTCAACATCGCCATTTGGTTTGTTATTTGCAACTTTAACCGTCTTTCCCGTTGTGGTATTAAAGATATCCCATAGCGGCGGGGGTGTCGGTGGACTGACGCTTGCTTTTGCGTTGTCGAAATCACCGGATATTCGCGTCGATGTATACGAGGCAGCCTCTAAATTTACGGAAGTCGGCGCCGGAATCGGCGTATGGTGGAGAACGAGACAAATCCTGAAGGCTCTCGGCCTGGAGGAGGATGTTATCCGTCTACTCTCCTTCCGCCCGGGTGAAGACCGAGGTAAGCCAGACTCTAGGGCGATTGTAGACGACACCGATGCCATTACAGTGCCATCGATACAATATCGCAAGGGTGACCAGCGCGAAGGTCGTGCCATGGGGCCAATGTACTCGCGAGGTTTGACTATACTTTTCTTTCGTCCCCGTCTGTGCCTCAAAAGCCTTTCTTTTTTATGCAGGCGGACTGATGGGACTCCATCGGGCAGAGTTTCATGAGGTTCTGCTGAACCACTTGCCATCCCGGTGTCGCACGTTCACATCCAAGCGTCTCGAAAGTTACATCCAACAGCCCGACGCTCCGATTCAGCTGCGGTTCCAAGATGGCTCCATCGCGACGTGCGACATTCTCATCGGGGCGGACGGTCTCAAGTCTGCCGTTCGCAAGAAGATGTTACAGGAAGCCGCCGCAGAGGTGGAAATGCAGAATTGGGATGCCGAGGCTGCCGAGTTGCGCAGCCTGATCGAACCACGCTTCAGCGGTGTCTTCTCTTACAGGACCCTCATACCTGCTGAGAGGCTATCAAGGATTGCCCCCCGGCATAGGGTATTTTCCTCCCCAGTGCAGGTGTGTCCACGCCGCTCCCTCCGAGCGCCTGAATATTCGGGTTTACCGCATTTAGTACCTAGGCAAGAATAAGGTTAGCTTATGTCCCAGAAGCCATCTGCCATACCTGGCCTGAGTCTCTCATCTTAGCACATCATGGCATATCCGATTTCTCGCGGCCGTTTCATCAACTTTGTGGCCTTCGAAGTCAATCCTGACGAAGAGGGAACCCACTTTGGGGGTGCCTGGGTTTCTAATGTAGATTCCTCACACGTTTCCAATCTGTACCGCGGCTGGGAAAAAGAGGTCGGCGAACTGGTCCAGGTACGCGTGGCCACTGGGAAGTAGCATCGTATTCTGGCAACGCTGATGATATGACACTCTAGTGCTTGTACGGTTTAACTATCACTCGCTGGGTGGTTAACGTCCTGTCTACCTTGCCGTTCTTTTCTTTTGGGAACGTAGCGGTCATGGGGGATGCTGTGTGTTTTTTCTTCCCTTGATACGTTTGGATGACCTGACCTGAACGAACGCAGGCACATGCAATGCCACCCTTTCAGGGCGCAGGCGCCGGGCAGGCCATGGAAGTCAGTCCCGCCTAACTATGTGAGCCGCGTCGGATCGCTAAATCTTGCCCTTCTATCGATTAGGATGCTTGGATCCTCGCCGCGTTGCTCTCACATCGGCTCGCGACACGGGACACTGCGGCACAAGTGCTCGGCATCTACTCCCGCATCCGCCAGCCCCTGGCTAAGGAAGCCTGGAAGCGTTCGCGCATAAATGGGGAGCACTTCGCTCTCCGGAGGCTTGGGCCAGATGCTTCGCCTTTACGTCTACAGGAGATCACGAAGGACATACAGGAAAATTTCGAGTGGGTTTCAGAGACGGATGCGGAGCAGGACATGCGGCGAGCTATGGAACTGTTGCGGGCAGAGCTGACGGCATAGTGCTGTCGCTTGGCCGATGGGCATATTTATGACGATGAATGGATGAACGGAATGGCTGAGAGCGTTAAAACTTGCCAGCAGACTGCTCCTGTGGCTTGGATTCCTTGTTTAGTTATACCATGTGCCTTTTCGATAAGTTCTCATAACCCGAGACTGCCTTTTTTAAGGCGACGTATCACAGATTATAGGTTCTGTAGGGGTGAGAGCGAGCTAAAACGACACTCTGAGCGCCTAGGCACGAACGGGGACCATAAAAATTGCCGTGAATTTGAAATACGCCTACGTGTACAGTATGTGTATGGGATAAAAATATGTCAAATACAGTACGTAGATGAAAGGTACATGTATCGGTTAGATGCACTCTGCTTCTAGCACTTTATGGAAGCTGTCAGAAAGGATCGAAATGTTAACGATATGATCACTTACGCATACACATGCCACTACGGACCATCGAGAACTGGCAAGAAGTATAATACGTCAGTCAGCGTACATCGAATGCATGTGACATTCCTTGCCTCAAACTTGCTGCCGCTCAGGACAACGATGTCCCCGTGAACCATAGTCACACGGAGGCTCTCTCTCCTTGTTCTAGAACTAGATTTGGAGCTAGGTTCCGGAAGAACTGAGAGCAACGAGATATCGGCACCCAGACAAACCATGACGAGATGTTTTACGCGCGGGCAGAATGTTTGGCGGTACTGCAGGGGAATGGAAGATGACGTTCAGCGACTGTCCACGCACAGCAGCGGCCTGGCGCCACGGCATACCTTGCCATCCGAGATCCATGCATGGATGCGCCATGCATGCACTCTAAGGGGGCCAAGGTCGCAACAATACGTTCTCAGCGCGCTTTCAATGAACACTGCCTGCTGATCCCACACACTTCGCCCATTGCGCCCAAGCGCTGGGTCGTCCCCAGATTCGATCAATTGAGTAGTAAATACGGCCGCCCCAATGCTGCGTTCTATTCGGACGTCACGCTGGAATGTCTCAAAGAGCGCTGAGGCGCCTGCTTGCAACGGCGCTCTGTTACCGTTGAATATGTGACGCACGGAGGGCCCATTCGCACCAACATCAGAACAGGAGTTCGGAGCCGCAGAGTTGCCGTGATCACCAGCCAGTGTTGGGGCAGCCAAGTGGTAGTGAAAAAGACGCGTCCCATCGTCAAAGCTGATGGCCGGTTCGGCGGTCGTGGATAAGGCCCATTTGTCGTCTGGGGAAATTGTCGCAGAGTTGATTTTGCGGTCGCGGGTAGAGTATGCGCCGATAACCCAGCCAATCTCTCTTTGGAGATCCGTCTTTGCGTTGCAGGTGACACTCTCACAGATGCGATGCCGAAGGAAGCGTTGCACGTTGACGCGACCACATGTCGCACAGTAATAGCCGAATGGGAAATTACCAGTTGCAGTAGAATTCTGTGTAAAGGGGGCGAGAAGGGGGAGCGGAAGCAGCAGGCGAGCATAACCAAGACCGGGCTGTGACATCACAGTGTCGTGATACGTGCCGAACGTTGGAGTTGAACCGTTCTGAGAAGGTCCACAAAAAAGATGTTGCTCTTGTTGGAAGCGCTCCGGCTCCCACCATGGTCGCATGATGCGCACGAACCAATCATCCTGCTCTTCATCCATCAGCAGGTCCTCGCCTCCAGGTGTCCATTCCAAAGAAAAGCGCCAGGTACATTGCACTGTCAGCGTGCTTGACGTGCTTCGTCGCGGACTCGTTTCCACCTGACGAACAGTCAGACCCATAATGAAATGAGACCGGTTGCCTGAAAGTGACAGGCATGGGTCACCTTGACTTCTGATATCTTGAACAGCCCTAACCAAAAGTACCCGATCTCCGACGGGAGCTCCCAAGGAACTAGTGGTGAGTTGCGTGCGAACACAGGGGTCACGACCTTGCCGGAAGACTGGGTCGCGAGTAGGGCGCCAACCTCAGGGGGAGGTGTTAGGTGATGAGGGTCTCCAAGAGAAACGCCACCCAACGCCGCATCGGAGGGATCCATTAATGGTGCTGTCTGGCACGGTGGACAGATCGAATTTATAGGAGCTAACTCCAAGGAGTTAGGATGGACGGGTCCGAATGAAGGTGGTAATGTAGGATCAGTGGGGGGCTCGGACGTGTATGGCGGCGCGGAACAAGGGAGTCCATGATCAGCGCCGCGGGTTTCAAGAGAGGATACTACATCAAGAGCCGACCGATCCGCATGGGTATGAACAAGAAAAGGTTGAAGGTCACGGGTCGTAGGTCCATTTATGCAGATCGTTTCCGCGGCTCGCTTATCAACGGGGGGACAGTTTCCAGCGTCTTGGTGCCCAGTGCCGAAAGGTGGCTCGGCAGCACTTTCATAATGATTATTTGCGCCACAAGATACCGAAGGAATGAGACCGCCCCCAGTATGCACGGCATCAAATCGAAGCCCCAAGTTGTGAAAAGGAGAAGAATGATACATCCCGCTATGGGGAACTTCCTTGCCACCGATAAAATGAGAGGTGGAGCTAATAAGGTCTCCTCGACTAAAGCGTGAAGATCCAGCTTTGGGGAAACAGGGTGATGAACCAGCGGTCTCAGAAGTCCAGGAGACCGGAAACGGGGACGTAGACAACTCTCCGTTGTGATCAAATGTGGGCGCTGGTAGGTCAGGAGGTGGCTCTGGTGGAGGATTTATGTCCCCCATCATGCTTCGTGCATTGATCTGTGAATCATGTGGAGTCAACCCGGAACGCCGGATTGGAGAATCGAGAGGAATATCAGCCTCACGAACGCTGTGACAAAATCGTGGATGAGAACGGTATCTCAACAAGGACCGAGCCTGCTGTCGGGGAGAATCGGGGAGCTGACGCATGGAGAGAAAGACCTACATCGAGAAGGTGATCCTGCGACATTCCCAAGCGTCATCCTCCCACCAGCCGAGTCCAAGGTCATTTCTCGCCCCAGAGAATAGGAGCGTAGGGCATTCGAGACTCTCCCATGCCACGCCGCCGTCGTTTTTTGCAAGGGCAGGGAGCGCAGCGAATAACTCCTCTTTGCCCTATCGCGCAAGAGATCAACATCGAACGGCGCGCAAAGAAGCTGTATCTTACACCAGCCCACACTCGTGGGCGCCCGCCTGGAGCAGGAACGCGCCTTGCAGGATGTGCTCTGCTCCGCGGCGGTTCTACGACACGCCAGATGCCTTTGGCTCTTGGACGAGCACGCACGGGACGAACTAGGCCATAAAGCATCAGTCGCACGATAGAGGACCGAGTGTGGTGGACGAGCACTTGCCTGGTGAACCATTGTCCGAGGCCTCGTCGTGGGACGTGTCGGAGCTCATCGCCCCGGACACTCTACGCGGTGTTGCCTTCAATGCCCTAGCCTCAGAATTACGCGGAGTGGCCCTGGCTTTGGCATTTCTGCCTCTGGCACTGTGAGACGGCCGGGGTGGCGTTTTTGGTGTAGCCGCGGGCATTGCGCGGCTAGGCGACGGCGACATGTCAACATCTAATAACGGAATACGTAGCTCAGACGTGCGTGCCCGAGCCCCCAGTCCCGCGGTATTATTACTCACCCCATGGAGCTTCTTCCCTGGAGGCATGCACGTCTACGGAAACAAACCCGTCCGCTCTGGCCTTGCCTTTGTCCTTTCTACTGATTGGCGACTTTTTCATTGCCAAGGTTCGTTTGCCTGGGCCGCACGATCGGGACACAACCACAGCTAAGGGGATGTCAGAGTCTGAGCTGTCATCTATCATACCATCGAACGGAGAGTCAGGCAAGCGTCCTGAACCATGCATCGCCGATGCTTGCGCACCGGACAGATATAAAGGATTTTTGCCGTCGAGGACCGGGGAATCGCCGACATCGCCCCGCGCAGCCACCTCATGCGCAGCATCCATATTTACCTCTGCATACTCGCTCAGATCCGCTTCCGGCTCCAGTAAACTCGCTGTGCAGTGCTCCTCTGTCCAGACTTGGCCACCCGGAGGTTGCTCTGGTGTCAAACCTGAAGCTGCTTCCGCGTCCTCTCCCGGGGGCGGTGCCACCCTACGGAACGTAGGAAACCGCATGCCAGCGTAGGGGCCTCCTAGAAAGACGAAAAACCAAACATATTCAGCATGCTTTCGAGGGGTGGTTCTACCTTCTCTGCGACCTTACCCGACGAGCCGTGCTCATTGCCGATACCCGAACTGGGCCCGCACTCCTCCGGTGGAGTCGTCGTGAAGTTTGACGCGTGCGATTCGCCATCCACCGCAAAATTAGCACCCACGTTGTACGAGTGTCTACGCCCCGATCGCGCAACCGGTGGAGGCAACCTCCTCGTTTTCCGTTTCCAGGAAAGGTCACGGTCTTTCTCTGTCTCGGCCGGCGAGCGACGATGATAAGATAAGCACCGCGCGCACGCACACAGAGAGATGGGACTCTCACCGTCCTCGTCGTCCTCAGCCACGGCAGCAGCCCTCCTCACCCGTTTGGAATGGCCCTCCCCGCCCGACGACGACGAGCCCCCCATGCGCCGTATCGGATTCGCCGTCGCCTCCCTGATCTTCGCGCCCTCGTTCTCGTTGAGCCAGATCGACCCTCCTCCTCCTCCTGCCGATCCTCCTCTGCCCCTGATAAGGTGCACGCGCCGCGCATCCTGCTCCTGTTGATCATCACCATCGTCCCCCGACACCGACACCGACGCCGACGCCGCCACCGCCACCGCCCTGCGTTTCGCAACGTGCTCCTGGACCAAAGGGTGGTCAGCGTCACGTTCACGTTCGCTCGTTGCTAGCGCCGCGGCAGGCGCAGGCGCGATGAGGGGGGGAGGGGGCTCTGAGAAGGAGTCGGGCGGCGCGCTCGAGCGTCGCTGGGTCTGCGCGCGATGTGGCTGTGGTCGGCGGAGGGGAACGGAGGGCGCCGCTGGGTTACGGATGGGTCGGCTTGTGCGAGTTATAGGCCGGAGCCAGGGAGGCCGGGCCCGTGATGATGCGGCGGTTCCGAGTCCGCCATCATCATGCTGGGGGCCTGGCGTAGTCGCTGCTGCCGCCGACGGAGGCGGCGTCGGCATCCCTGTCCCCGTTGTTGTTGGTGGTTGGTGGTAAGCTGGGACGTCGATTCTGTTGGGCGACATTTGGGGGCAGCGCCACTGGGGTTTGTTTGGTGGTCGCCGTTTATTTATGAGAAAAATGCTCAGATGATCATCAGGGTGACATGAGGGTGATGGACACCGTCACGGCCATGCCCGGCCCGTTGCGCGCGCCAGCCACAGAAATAGCCGCCACTGATCCGCTATCCGAGCTGTAGCGAATCATCTAACTTAGACACAATATGATTTCGGCATCAGTATACCGCGCTGTATTTTGACCTTGCGCTCCTTGCAAACGAGAATCCTCACTGCACCTCACTAGTACGAAGCGAACAAGAGCGACATTCATTCATTCAGCCCGCTCCACCACCCCGTCTCCGCCGACTCTTAACCGCCTCCCGATGCCTCCGCTTCCACTCGCGCGTCAGCTCCCCGCGCGCAGCCTCCCAACGTAGCCGGATCTGCGCCTCGTCCTCCGTCCGCGCAAACCTAATCGCCGTCCTGCGCACGTCGCCCCTCGAAGTTGTGCTTTTCGGGAAGAAGAACGGCAAGGTCGCGTCGAGGGCCCCGGGTGGCTGTGCAAGCGCGGAAGTTGCGGCTGCATGGTTGGTGGGATCGGAGGTGGAGGCGAACGCCGGCGCCGGGGCGTTGTTTGCCAAAGCGGGCTCGTCCATGTCGAAGTCGAGCTCCGAGTCGAGATCGAGGTGACCGATCAGGGAGAAGCCTAGCGGTACGGCTTGTGAATGGTACGGCGCCACGCAAGACCAAGAAAACTCCACCCACCTTCCTCCTCCCGAGGTGCAAACAGGTCTTTGAGTTTTGTCGATGGCTGCACGGGTTCAGGGTTTCGCGGCGGGGCGGTCAACATCTGTCGATTGACAGATGAGTCTCGTTGGGCAGCGGGAACAGTCTCAAAGTCCATTGAATCGAGAGGGAGTTCAGAGGCGTGGGGTACGTCCTCGCGAGTTGGAGCGGCGGCGGCTTGCTCCATATCCGAATCGACGCTCTCCGCTCCGCCCCAGTCTTGGTTTGCTTCGCCAAACATGGAATTTAGGAGCTTCAGCGCCCTCGCTGTCTCCTCAACCAAGTCAGCGCCGACTGCATCGATGGGAGGGGGTGATGATTGGGGCGAAGTAGTAACACGAGGTTGGGCAAGCGGCTTCTCTGGGCGTAGCGTGGGTGGATCAGCGCGCGAGGGTATGTCCGAGTCGTTATTCGCTGGACTTTGAGAAGCAGCAAGGAGCTCTTCTACCTCCTCGTCAGCCTCGACCTCCGTGGACTCTCCGTTCGTGCCGCCCTCTCCGCTTGCAACAAGAGTGGGAGGGAGCGGCACCCGTGCTCCATCCAAAAACACGCCGCTGAGATGCGTGCTACCCCATCGTAGCGGGTCGATCGTCTGCTTGCGCGCCCGCGTAGGAGGCACGACGCGTGCTCGTTTTCGTTTTCCCTTACCTTTCCCGTTTGGGATATTTTGGGTTTTGAGAGCGTCGAGGGGAGGACTGAGCGGGCGAGCAGGACGCATGCGCATAGGGCGGATGAGCCGCCCCAGTGGGGTGACGCACCACTGTGGGCGTTGGTGGACGTTTTCAGGAGTGACGAGGGACATGTCTTGTGCGTGCCTGCCATGCACGCCGCGAGCAAGTCGCCTCCGTTTCCGTGGGCGGGTCTCCTCTGTCTGCGCCTGGGATGCGTGTTCCAACGAAATTCTACATGTATGTGATTGGTAAGACACCCCCGGAGGGATTGTTCAGGCTCACCGCTCGCGGAAGTCTGGTTTTGCTTCTCCAATGCGTAACTTGGCACCTTTCCACGTCGAGCCACTAAGTACGTTCATGCCTGGCAAGTGGTTGAGAAGGAACGGAAAGGGTTGGCGGAGAAAAACATACATTTGGATAGCTGTGTCTTGGTTGTCTCTAAAGTGACATAGGCGAATTTGCGAGGCTGACCGAGCGCATCTAGTTTTCCGAACCCGTCTAGCGCAGCCACTGTGCCAAATGTACCAAGGCGGTGCGAGAGATCATGAGATGAAATTGCCGGTGTGAGACCAGAGATATGAAGTCGTTTTGTTATTGGCACATTAGCACTATCTGGTTGCATCGCAATCGAGGGCGGTGGAGACAAGGGCCACAGGATTGAGTAAGCCTTACTGTAATATAATAAAACTACAGTAGCCGACCCGCAGCCATTGTTCTCACTAAGACCAAGACCAAGATGAGTACAACACGCAACCCGTTCCGTTCTCGAGCTTCGACTCCCAATTTAACTGGGGCTTCAACTCCGTCTAACGCACCTTCATACCACTCTGCTTTGCCAATTTCACACAGTACACTCACCCCAGCCCACAACGGAATGTCCTCAGCCTCCGCCCCACCGAGCTATCACACTGTCTTAGAGCCAGACCCTCACTCAGATGACGAAGAGCCTCCGGAAGCACTCCCTGACCTTACACCGAGGGTTCCATCCGCTAATCCTCAATCTCTCCTCGCACAGAGTACGGGATCCTCTACCGGCCCTCCGACCCTTCCTCCCCGCCGCCCTCCGCAAGACCAACTACTGTCAACGGCTCCTCCCACCCTCCCTCGCCGTCCCTCTCCTAGCCCCGCCCCGACCCCTCCGCCATCCAGCCCATCGCCCATCGACGATATCCTGTTTGGCCTTCCACCCGACTCTTTACTACCCGAGTCCGCACCCCCAGCCTACTCCCCGACGCCCAATGTCAGAGGCGGCGAGTCCGTCGTAGAACAGGGTCCCCGCAGGCCCTTCCAACGTGCGCCTGAGCCACTTATACAACTCTCAGTTCCAGCTCGACAAGAGCGATCACCCGCACCTACGCCATCACCGCCGCCCCAGCGGCCGCGATACCAGCCTCCCCGGGCTCCTCCGCCCTCTCAACTCCCAATCCCAACTCCCGAGCGCCCGCTCTCCCAGATGTCCGACTTTGCGCGCGATTTTTACAGTGCGGGTACTACTCCATCTCCCAGTGAGACTTCAGCCAGGGAGGGGCAGGAGCGGGAACCCCGTCCCCGTCAGCCTCGATATGCCCCTCCACCTGGCGCCCCTCCGCCTCGCCGTCCTCGCGCTGCTTCCACCTCTAGCGGCGCTGGATCTACCGCACCCTCTGTGAATGACGGACGGCCAACAACTACGCCTACACCAGGCCATCCCCTTCTGCGCAACGGACAGACGCTCGTCTACCCCGAAGGGTACACCTGTCCCAAATGTGTGTCACGGTCACCTGTCCCATCCCGCTTTGCTTGCTCACCCACTCGTTCACTCGCTTACCCACGTCATCCCTGCACGCGTCGGCGATATTAAGGCCAAAATACGGGCTACAAGAACTTCGACCCGTCCCACCCGTGCCGCAAGTGCTGGGACCGCTTCGGCAAGCCCCTCACGTCCGTGATCGCCTCGAGCCCGTGGGGTGAGCAAGGTGGCGCTGCCGCCACGAGCCAGAGCTCGCGCGGTCGCTCGTTCCAGCGTCCGTTGCCCACGTTCAACCCCCCGCAGCGGCGCATCGAACCATCTATGCCCGGCGCGTATCCCAACTCGCCTTGTTCCCCCTCGCACCCGCGGACCAACGCCCCTGTAATGGCCATGCCGGCGGGCCCGATCCCCCCGCCCGGTTCGACCGTCGTCAACCCCGGCGACCCACGCATCGGCGGGCGGCTCTGCTGGCGGTGTGGAGGGCGTGGCGTGACGCCGTTCTTGATCTTTGAAGAGATGACGTGTGAGACGTGTGGAGGCATTGGGAGGTTGTTGAATTAGAAGGTTGTTTTGCTTGGACGTAAATGATCTCGTTTTTTTTTTGTCAATATCACTCTGCGTGTATGTCCTTCTACAGCTTGGTTTATCGTATTGATAACCGAGTAGTTTTATTCCAACCACTATTATCCATCATACCCTTCCAAACAACGTGAGCATGGATGATATTCTTTCTGTAAAAATTTGCCATGGGACGTACAAATTTACCCAGTAGCCTTTTGTCTTTGCCGCTCATCGAGTAGCGCTCTGTTTAGTTTTTGTAGCTGCACGGTGACGGTCTTGTCGCCACCTTTCAGGGCAGAATTGCGATTCTCAAAGTCATCGAGAAAGGCTTGAAGATTGATCTGCGCACGCTTTGCTGATAGATTCTTGCTAGTCGTTGCAGTAATGCGAGGGGGTGGATTGATGTTGTCCATGAGCAGTTGCGGTGTTTGCCGACTGCGTCTATCAGTTCCATATCCGTCCCTGCGCTTAATGTAGACCTGAACTCCTTGACTACTACTAACCAACAAACCTTCGGAACGATTACAGGGAGATGTCTCGCTTTGTGCGCGCGTCAAAATATCGGTAATTCTTACCTTCATCTGTATAAGATCCCCTTCTGATCTTTCGTCACGATAGGCATGTCTTTGGCCAGCCGGCCAAGAAAGAGCACGGGTTCGACAACCTAAAGGTAACCAGCAGCGCATGGGATACAAACGTAGTCTCCGCATCTGGCGTGCGTACCGCTCCCATAATCCCTCACGAACTGCGTCTGTGCTCACAATCAAATTCAATCACAGAATTACATCAGCGTGAACTGGAACTCCTCTGGCGGCGGCGCATTCGCCATCCTCCCCGCGCCCTCCCCCTTCTCCGGCGCACCAGGCATACCCTTCAAGCTCCCCGACATAGTCCCACTCGCCCGGAGCCACACGGCGCCGGTGCTCGACACGGACTGGTCCCCGCACTCGGACTCGATCGTCGCCTCGGGCGGCGAAGACGGCAACGTGATGATCTGGCAGGTGGAAGCCTCCGCGTTCGAAGACTGGAACACGGACGGCTGGGTGCCGCGCGACTTTGGGCCCGTGCTGCGCATCGCCGCGTCGCCGCGCAAGGTCGGCCAGGTGCTCTGGCACCCGGCCGCGCAGCACGTCCTCGCGAGCGCCGTCGGCGACCACACGGTGAAGCTGTGGGACCTCGGCGCGCCCGAGGCGCCCCGCGCCGTGCTCGGCGGACACGCGGACACCATCCAGAGCCTCGCGTTCAACCCGACCGGCCAGCTCCTCGTCACCACCTCGCGCGATCGCAAGCTGCGCCTGTTCGACCCGCGCGTCGGTGGCGAGGCAGTTCGCGTCGGCGAGGGACACGGCGGCATCAAGGGCGCCAGGGTCGTCTGGATGGGCGATCGGGATCGCATCGCGACCACCGGGTTCAGCCGCATGAGCGATCGGCAGGTGTGCGTGTGGGAGACGGGCGCGCTCAAGAGCGTCAAGACGCTCACCCTGGATCAGTCCGCGGGCGTCGTGATGCCGTTCTGGAGCGACAATAACATTCTCTTCCTCGGTGGGCCGCCTTTTTATTTTTTTGGTTTTTGTTTTTTGGACGAGTGGCAGCAGCGCTAAAAAAAATCTGTGAACGTGGTTAGCTGGGAAGGGCGACGGAAATATCAGGTACTATGAGTATGAGAGCGACAACTTGTACGCGTTGGACGAGCACAAGTCGAGTGATCCCCAGCGCGGGATGTGCTTTGTCCCCCGGCGCGTCGTCAACACGTCGGAATGCGAGATCGCGCGCGCATACAAGTTGACCACGAGCGCCATCGAGCCCATCGCATTCATTGTCCCGCGCAAGGTACAGTCCGACTCTCCGACCCACCCTCTCCCTCTCTCTCGCTCACAAACACCCGGTAGTCCGACTCGTTCCAGTCCGACATCTTCCCGCCCGCGTCATCGATCGAGCCCTCGCTGTCCGCCGGCGAGTTCTTCTCCGGAAAAGCGGTCTCGCTCAAGTTCGTCTCGCTCGAGACGGGCACCGTGTCCACGGCGTCGGCTGCCGCTGCCCCGGTGCTCGTGCCGACCCGCTCCACGACGGCCCCTGCTCCGCAGCCCGCCTTCGCGCCGTCACTCTCCCCAGTGGCCCCGCCGCCAATCACGAGAATGTCGAGCGAGCCGACGCCCGTCTCCGCTTCCGCCTCTGCATCTGCATCTTCCTTGGCGTACGCGCCTACGCCCGCATCGCCAGCCGAAATGCGACTTCCACCCTCTCGCTCGGCATCGACACACGTTTCAGACGTGCGTCCTCTCTCCGCCTCCTCTCCCTTTTATTTATTGGGTGGCTTGGATCACGTGCAGGACCAGAGAGCCGCTGCCACCGCCACCTCTGCAGCTTTGCAGGAGGACAACGAGCGGCTAAACGCAGAGCTGCGCGAGGCGCGCGAGCAGATACGTAACCTGGAGCTGAAGGTCGAGGGTCTCAGGGCGAACGCGCGTAGGGCCGCGACCCTGCTTGATAATTAGGTTGGATCGTTTTTGTGTTCCATTTTGTTCGCGGGCTCGGCTGTGACGGTGCGGGTTGAAATTCGTGGTGATGTGAGACGTGTAATAACATAAAAAGTTTGACCTATAGCGTCAAGTTGGGGGCAGCGACATGTAGTAGTAAAGTCTGTCGTTCAATTCATCCCCACGGAGGACATTGGATGGCCGACAATACGGTAAGACCTGAGAATCGCACTACGTCGATTTGAGTCTTTCGAGCGCACGGGTACAGGCCTGTACAAGCTTGCGTGCTGGCGTGCAAGTGAAAAGGCAATGAAGTGCTGAAAAGTGTCCAAAAGAGGAAAAGATTGTAATACTCTCAATCAGGCCCCATCGCTTTTTTCTCGGTTCAACTGTATTATTAATTATCTTGTGTAGTTACATCCTATAGTTATTTCGATCATTAGCCCCGGCAGATGGTCTGGTGTAAACGGGTCTGACAAAGCCAGGCCCTGGGATAACTGGGGCAGGATTCAAAATACCAGGTGGTACCCGGGCAACGAGACCTGCAGGAGTAGGCCCAACCAGTACAGTAGAAAAAGCCCCCCCAAGTCGTAGGTCATTCGTGATGTCCATGTCAGCGGGGTGGGGCATGTGGTACATCTTAAGGCCACGTAGCGTTGACTGGAGCTTGCCTGGAGGCGGTATTTCACATAGTTGTACCATGGTTGTCCACACTGCCACTGGATCCGAGTCTGGGCGGGAATAGTCACTGTACTGGTGGCGGATATAGCCGGCTTGGTGCAGGCGGCGGATGAGATGTCTGTACGTATCCGCTATTATAATTTTATCATCAGAAGCGTTTACTTGTAATGAAGTCTTTCCTCACCTCGACGAGCATGCCACCCATTGGGGAGATCATCTTCAGTGTCGCGGGTGGAGATATCATATGAGATGCCGTAGTGACCCATAGGCAAACCAAAGATGGTGAGAGGCGGATCGGGCATTTCAAACGCCATAGCTATGATGTTGTACTAGTACTTTAGATTTAGAAAGAGAGCACAATTTGTGTCGCCAAGATTGTCGACAGTGGAAAAAGTGGACAATTCACAAGTATTGAAGGGCCTGGAGATGTAACGGCGGGAAGTTTCAAGCACCTTTTGAAGTCTGCCAGCCACACCGTGACGTGCAGAATATGTATTCAACCACCGTGACGTAGGGCTCCTTAACCTACAGATATATGGGCGTGCGTATACGGGAGGGGATCTCTGCTTACGGTACTGTTACGGCTATGGGTTTCCCCATGTTTTTACGGGTTAAAGGGGTGTTCATACTATTGCACTGTGGCTGTTGCACTGTGGGTTGTTCCCTCAATAGGGGCAGTCAGAGTAGAGCTTCAAGGTGGCTCCAGATGAGGCTTCAGATTGAGCTTCAAGTTGTGGCTTCAAAGACATGAAGCGACCAAAAACTTGAAGCTGCTTTGAAGCGTCGAAGCGCCTCCAGAGGAGCTTCAACACTTTGAAGCGGCTTCAATGTGACCAAGCTTCATCCAAATTTGTAAATTGTATTAGCAAGTTATGTTGATAACTCAGATATATTTTATATCTTGACGTTTATGGTACTTATACAATTCACAAATTATGTAGATAAGGACATGAAGCGCATCAATGAAGCCACCTCGTGAAGGGACAGTCAGAGTAGGTGTTGCTTCATTTCCGCTTCAAGCCCAGCTTCAAGACCTGAAGCTGGATCTGAAGCCACATCTGAAGCCATGTTGAAGCTGTATTGAAGCCTCTACTCTGACTGCCCCTAATAATAATATGAACCATCGCACCCACCATTTTCTCAATGCATCTTTCCCTTACCACTTATCGGCCTCAAATACTTGTTCTATGTGAATGCAAGGTCCCACAACCACCTTCAGTTTGAAATTGCCGCAATGCCAACCTTGGAGCAGTCTCAAACGAGAACGAATTGGGAGCCGTATGCGTAAATTAGGTGTTAAAATACGGGCGTTGCCGTATACACACGATTAGGATACCGGCGGCGTGACGTAACCACACGTAACCACGTGCAAGAGAGAGCTTGTTTGAAGCTGACCGTGAATCTTATCTTGGCAAGAATCTCTTCCCTCTCTCATCCACAACAATGCGTCACGATTCGGCCACAATCGCCTTCATTGAACGCATGGCACAAGACCAGCTCAGATATGAACGTATATTCACAAGACAAGCTGAAGTGCTTAGAACAGACCAACCCAGATTCGACGCGGCGCTGGCGAAAATGCGACAGTCGCCACTCGTTGCTAAACCCGGCAAACGCTGGGAACCAGCAGAAGACAGGGTTGATGAGTACCTTGCACGTTGTGATGACATCTGTCAGTTGGTGCCACAGGATTTTGATGAGTTGAGTCTTTAAAGCATCGTATGTTTTTGCTATCTGACAAACTTGAATGCAGTCGCGTCAAAATCTCGTATGCAGCTCATGCAGCTCTCATGTGCCTTGTGAAATGCAAGTTTGCAAAACAACCTGACAGCGTGCAGTTGGCAATCATGAAAAGGCACAATGATTTATCGTGAGTAATCCGGCCTTGCACCATGTCTACATCTTAACAAGGTTTCACAGGCTGACTCTAGACCCTACTCCTCCTTCCACCAACGACCGCGAGCCCCCTCAGGCTCTCTCAAGGCCATCAGTCGAGCCGAGACGCCTTACCGCCGAAGAGCACCAACTGTTTCAGAATCCAGATGAACTGCACGGGAAGCAATTCGTTCTCTCGCCCGATACAGATGATTCTGGGACGTATGAGGTTATTGGCTACCACAGGAAGAGGGACAAGTCGGTCCAATACGAAGTGGTTTTTGATGATTGTGATGACCCCATTTTGGTCGATACTGAGGAGATGATGAGAATGTTGGAGGACAGCCTTTATGTACCTAATTGATGATATCGTATCGTGTTTGTCCTCTCAATTTCTTTCCCTAATATTATACTTTGTCCGGTGTCGAATCGTGGCACCCCCAAAACGCCCGATTCGGACTTCAAAATCGCTCGACCCCATGCACGCCGCAGAAAGGCCTACTACAGTATGTAGCAGGGTCTGGCGGCCCAGTGATTGGGCTCGCACCTACATCAACGTGATGGAATCCAAGTGGCCTTCTTGGCCTTCTTGGTCCCATTCATTTCCGAGTCCACGCTCCCCTTCCTCGCATGTGTGGGGCATTGTCAATGCGCGTTGCGGCCAGCGTGCATCCATGCTATTTAAGATGCAACTATAGCATCGTAAACCGATTCTTTCTGCCCCTAACAATGTCCTCTTTTCTCCGCTCCAAAACATCCACCGCCATAGCAGTGTCACTATCAGGCCCAGCTGTTGTTCCCGCATGGTCACGGTGTCGCAACCAACCGGTGATCCTGATTATCCCGTTGTTGCGGATTGGTCTGCTTCGAACGACACGATCTGTGGAAGGCTAATCAGTGTCGTGCCGTCGGCAAAGGCATGTCTCAAATTAGGATGCACTGAAGCCCAGTGGGAAAGCGGCATTTTTCGACAGGCGATTCCTGAACCAATGAACGCCGTTCGTATTCCCATTTGATCCCGCATACTGTTACTATAATGACTTGTTTTCACGTGTAGTACAATTGGGAACAGGTGAGGTGCCTCCAGCCGTGCTACCCATTTTACCCTCTAAAGCTTAACTCGGCGACAGGGTTACGGCCCTCCGGCGCCTGAACTCTGCCTACGTAATGACACCACCTGTGTACAGGGGAATGTCCCACTTTACGCAGTCAATGCCACAGCCGTTCAACATATTCAGATTTATAGGTCTTCTCCCATGCTCCATGGTAATCGCTTACTCATTTCTAGGCTGGCATCAGATTTGCCCAGGATCACAACCTGCGTGTTGTTATCCAATTATCTCGCCATGATTTACCGCCGGGTCACTCTACTGTAATAAATTCATCCCTCGTCTGGACCGTTTACTTCCAGAATATCACCTTTACAGAAGAATTTCTCATCGCCGGCGTGGACCACTGACCGGCGGTTACTGTTGACGCCGGCGCCGGCCTGAAAACTATCTACGCTGCGGGTAAGGCTCAAAATAAGATTTTCGTAGGGTGTACCGTTGCAACTGTCTCGGCCGCAGGTGGATATACTCAAGGCGCTGGACACTCTGCATTCTCACCGATCTACCGACTTGCTGCCGATAATGTTCTTTGTACGCTGTTTAATTCCAGTCACCTTCTCTCCCGTACCACTCGAAGAGCAACTCGTTCTCGTCTGCAAGCGCACCATCCCGGCCTTTGCATACGGATGCTGGTTGTGCGGGATCAAGTCAGGTGTCACTCATGGCGATTGTAGAGAGTGTCACGCGACAGAACCGTGCTGCATAGGACCACGGGAACGAAGGCCTACCCGCTGAATCGGCAATCACTACGGGCACAGTCAGCGGTTTGGTGAGCGTGCGCGCTCCGCCCCCGGTAACATCCGCGGTGAGGGCGGACGCGGGATCGCGTTTGAGACGGTGTTCACACTGGGCAGCGTACTAGCAGCATCACCGCAAGCGTTGCCTTTGGTAAATTGGGATGTGCTTTGTCCCCGGACGCGTCGTCAACACGTCGGAATGCGAGATCGCGCGCGCGTACAAGTTGACCACGAGCGCCATCGAGCCCATCACATTCATTGTCCCGCGCAGGGTACAGTCCGACTCTCCAACCCAACCTTTCTCTCTTGCTCACAAATGCCCGGTAGTCCGACTCGTTCCAGTCCGACATCTTCCCACCCGCGTCATCGATCGAGCCCTCGTTGTCCGCCAGCGAGTTCTTCTCCGGAAAAGCGGTCTCGCTCAAGTTCGTCTCGCTCGAGACGGGCACCGTGTCCACGGCGTCGGCTGCCGCTGCTCCGGTGCTCGTGCCCACCCGCTCCACGACGGCCCCTGCTCCGAGCCCGCCTTCGCACCGTCACTCTCCCCAGTGGCCCCGCCGCCAATCACGAGAATGTCGAGCGAGCCGACGCCCGTCTCCGCCTCCGCCTCCGCCTCTGCCTCTGCATCTTCCTTGGCGTACGCGCCTACGCCCGCATCGCCAGCCGAAATGCGACTTCCACCCTCTCGCTCGGCATCGACACACGTTTCAGACGTGCGTCCTCTCTCCACCTCCTCTCCCTTTTATTTATTTATTTATTTATTGGATGGCTTGGATCACGTGCAGGACCAGAGAGCCGCTGCCACCGCCACCTCTGCAGCTTTGCAGGAGGACAACGAGCGGCTAAATGCAGAGCTGCGCGAGGCGCGCGAGCAGATACGTAACCTGGAGTTGAAGGTCGAGGGTCTCAGGGCGAACGCGCGTAGGGCCGCGACCCTGCTTGATAATTAGGT
>QLOZ01005283.1:0-21406 GCA_003314065.1 Lactarius sp. MG50 | reverse complement strand
CTCTACGAAAATCCTTGCCGCAAGCGTCGGCTTGACACATCGCTCAAGACAATTTATTGTATGCTCGTGGGCAAGGGGATCCGCCAACATGATGCGGCCGACTTCCGTGCGTGGGACTACATCTGTGCCTGTCCTCAACCGTGACGAAGTCTGCCTGCCGCGGCTGGCCAGCTGTCGAGGGCATCGCAGTGGTCGCGTAACTACCGTCTTCTCCTTTGCCGACCAAACTTCCGCATACTGTACTGTACTGTACAGACACCCGAGGGCCCTAGGAAGATCACCCATTCCGGTGGTATTAGGGGCCCGGATCGGGTAATTCCGGAGCTTAAGCATGGCCTGGCCTGCTAGGCGATGGGTGGTAAGACCAAGATGGTGCGCACCTTCTACCACACTCTGACCATCCCAAGGGGTTTCTCTCTCTAATTCGCACAGATTGCCTAGGACCTGTTCCCTAAGCGGCACAAATTTGAGCGCAATCGGCCCGTCTCCAACCATCATAGGCATAGCCCTACGGACGCTTAAACAAGCCAAATTGCCTAACAAAATATGATTAGTTAATTTTGGTTGTAATTACCATTATTATAAGGGGTTTAAACCGAATTATAAACCGTTCATAATGGGACTTATCTCAATTTTGAGTTGATTGAAACGGCATAAAAGGCCACCAGATTTGTTTGCGACAATGTGCAAGTTACTGTACAGTACATCGGCTGAACTTACGTCTGCTACGATAAACCGGCCGTGTCGGCCTTTTGCTCCCAACCAAGCAATGAAACTCTCCAGGTGCCAATTCGGAAACGAGTAATGCCGATTCCGCCGTCCACTTTATTTTGGTAACATTGAATCGTTTACAGAAGAGAAGTTCGTTGAATTGCGAGCACCGTGACTCCGCCATGTGACGTGGTCAATGGTTGATGTTCGCGACAAGTTTGGATCCGAAGCCATTCCTCAGCTTCGAACACTCTGCGTCCGCCACGATGCGTCATCGGATTGGTACGAATGACTCTAAGTAAGAACTCCCAGCCCCACACCGGCAGCTAGGCATACTAGTACCCGGCACTCTATGTCAAGATATGTTCCAGTGCGATATACAGTAGTACAGCACACGTCAGGCACAAGTGTCCATCGATCAGGTTTTCTTGTTTCTGGTTCCATTACTGCTGTCTATTGACATCTGGCCGTTGCTTTTAATTGCGCTGCAGGCAAACATGACCTAGCTGTCTTTTTCGCTGTCTTTTTCTCCTGCTCTTGCCCCCCATGAGTACATCACAGTCCAACGAGCCCAAGCCTCTCGCGGAATCCTCCCCTACCGTGCCCCCACCAAGCACTCCGCTGGCCGCAGCACAAACTGTGCTTTCTCTGCTGGCGCAGTCATCCTCTCCTCGAGATAGCTCAACGGATGCACCCACGCAAACCTCTACGCTGGACGCTGCCCAAACCGTGCTTTCCATTCTCAGCCAGCCCTCTGCCCAACAGGAGAACCCATCAGATGCACCCGCGTCAATTACACCGCTGGGTGTAGCGCAAACTGCGCTCTCTCGACTGGCGTCGCCTCCTGTCCCTCGAGAAGATTCAGGTGATGCGTCCACGTCACCTGCCTCGGCGGGTGCAGTGAAGGCCATGCTTTCTCTTCTTGGGCAACCCTCGACCCCTCGCGTTACCCAAGCACCTCAACCTCAACCTGCCCCCGAGCCACCTCAAGAATACCCCATGAATGTACCCCGGCCTTTACCCTTAGAATCACCACAACGTGGGCCAGAACCAACTTTTCCAGCTTTTAACTCCGCCTCGTCTCACAGCGCCAGGCGCACATCTACACCCCCACGCGAAACTGCGCGTGCTTCGCGGTCGTACCCGACGCCACTCGACGCTCCTTTGCCTCTGCGTCGCATACCAGTTCCTCCCGCAAGCGTGTATCGTCGTTCGGGGGTGCCCTACGGTGACAGCGAAACGGTTTGGAACGGGGATTCTGTGCGTTCCCCGATGTCGTTTATCTACATTCGTGGTGGGCTAACACTTCAGCCAGGGTCCCCTCCTGCAGAATCGTGAAAGGACCGTCGCTCAGCGGCTGGACCCAACCATTACGGCAGCAAAGGCGGAGAGGAACAAGGCTGCGTACCAAGGTGAGAGGTTATCATACGCGCAGTGAGTCTTCTATCGACCTTCGTGCATCGTTATATAGCAAAATGGACCGGCTTGGCGATTAATATTGCCATTGGTCTGCAAGTATTTTTTGGTGCGCTTACCACCGCTTTCGGTGCTGCATTGAGCGGTAAAAGTGTACGTGGAGTTAATGTTACCCCGCTTCGTGATCTGCCTGACATCTTTGCTAGACATCTGTTGCGATTTCAATCCTCGGTGGTGCGTCGACGCTTGTGGCGTCGTACCTGGCGCGCGTACGGGGCTCGAATGAGCCGGAATTTTCACTGCTTCGTACAAAGGCGCTCAATCATTTTTTGCGTGAGATCAATGCGTTCACCCTGGACCATGGACATGAGGTAGGGCGCGAGTGGGACGAGAAGATCAACGGCTTCCGCCTTGGCTTGGAGAATATGCTTGGAAATCGCCCAGGTAGCGTCACGATTAATTCAGAGGCAGGCACCAACAGCGGCCAAGACAAGGGGCTGGGTGGTGTGGAACCCATTACAGGGTTAGGTGGAAATGGGTATGTGCAAGATTTACGTTCGCAGGAGTTTGCTGGTGACCCGAACTTACAACAGGAAATATCCCGTGAGTGCTACGAACGCCAAGTTGGGACTCACGATGGTATAGGGCTGGTAGTAACTTGTTGATGTCTTTGTTATGTGGTTTCCCGTGAGCACTCTTTACTTTGTATCCATACCATGTCCTTCGTAGTCCCATCGATACTCCACTATCGACAACCTACCCTCCCGTTCTCGTTCGTTACTGTTACTTTTAGACTTGTTTGTACTTAATCACTTCTGCCATCCATTAGCTAATATCGACACCTCTTCGCTCCTGAGCCGTGTGCCAGATTTGGTTTTGACATAAAACCCCCTTCTAGCAGAGAACCCTCTCCTTAATTCAAGTCGGTCGAAATGGAAGGTGTTGCTTTTCCCTCTGTAACAACAATAACCGAGGACTTCTCCACGGCGAAGCGCTAGATGAACGAGCCTAACCACTCTGAGCCATAGGAGCTTTCTATGTTCCGTATGTTACAGTACCCTCA
Source organism: Lactarius sp. MG50 (assembly GCA_003314065.1). Classification (NCBI taxonomy): domain Eukaryota; kingdom Fungi; phylum Basidiomycota; class Agaricomycetes; order Russulales; family Russulaceae; genus Lactarius; species Lactarius sp. MG50. Next base: position 18,216 of record QLOZ01005283.1, on the reverse strand, counting down.
TATCTACCCCTAGATGCTGATGAATTTATCTCGCCTGTTCCCTGTGGGGCTGTCACTACGCTAAGGAATAAGGAATAATTCAGCATTCGCGGCAATGAGGCTGAGCACCTCTTTTCATGGGCCCGGGGCTTGTGAGATGCCGTGAACTACACAGTAGTATCCTTCCAAGCCTGTTCTTGCATTACCGAGTTTAACGCAGTTACTGGACCAGAAGGAATCGTGGGTAGAGTTTGGGCTAAATCAGACCTTTTGCCTCTGAGAACGGTGTACTATGGTCGTTCCGAATCGTACTGTAGGGGTAAACACAAAAGCTTTACTCAGGCCTTAACTGTAGCTCAATAAGCAGCTCTACTTCTACAATACTTGGCACACTAACAGGGTTGGCATATGGACTACACGAAGTGACTTTTACCGTGTTTTTTGAGCGACGGGAATCAGCGTCGGGCAGTGACCGAGCGGAGGCCTCGGCCGCGGCGTGAAATGGGTGGCCCGGATAGTCAGTGGGTTATGTAATTGACACAATTGCGGAGAGTCTGAGTCAACGCCAACATGTCTCTCGTCACAGTCCTCATCGAGATTGCGCCCTGTAACAAAGCGTAAATTGCAGTATATGGCACCCGTGCCTTTCCAGGTCTCGTCAAGGGTTAGGGGAAAGCTATGCCAGATCTCTAGGATCTGAGGTTCGTGTAACAGAGGTACTGTAGCTTTTGGACAACTTTTTGCCGCCTTCGCCTCCCCCACCTAACTGACCTAAGCTGCCTGCAACCTGACTTAATGGGCACATATAGCATGGTATGTCTCGTCACAGGAATTTTTCTAGCTACCCCACCAGTGTGAATATGCTGCAATGGGCAATTTACATTACTCATACCGTACTTACCACGATAGTATATCACAGGGCACAATCACTATCTTGACAAGACACTAGTACTACATAACATGATCGAATGGTGACACGGGTGCCGTCACCAGGCAACTCAAAGCTCGATGTTCGCAGTTTCCTATTCGAGTTTCGAGGATTTCAACTGGCCACGCCGCCACGGGAACTTGAATTCGTCATTCGTTCAGTTATTCCTCTCCAGTACGTCACAGTAGAGCATTAATATTTGAGCTCTTGTCGGGCTATACTCAGCAGCCTGAGCGCAGTAAAGGGCCGTAAATGCCGTTTGATTGACTTTATTACCTTTCTTCCATATGTCGGACTCTGGAAATCTAGTCATACGCATGGCATGATCCCGCGTCATTTCAGTGCTGACCACCGGCAACGGTTAACGGCCACTTGCCGAGGGTACCCGTCGCAATACCGGCTACGGCTGTATTGTGGCCGCTGCGGAGTGTTGTGCGAGTGGGGAACGCCTTTGCGTCGCCTTGGAGTTCTCTGCTACGTTCGTTCTACTTTGTTTTTTGATAGCCAGCTCTTTCCCGCTGTTCCTTCAAGTTTTCTATTTTCCCACGGGCAGTCCCATTTATCTGTTAAGTTTGGTGGCAAATCGGGTTCAAATTTAATACTACCTTTCTTTCTCCTGACGCTCATCGATATTGCTCACCTTTCTACGGGCTTCTTCTTTCACGGTTTCCCCTGGTGTATGTGGTCAGGCCAAAGGGGGCGATACGTTCTGCCCGGCAGCCTTGCCCACGACATGGAACCCAATGTTTTCCTCACGATCCTGTCAAATCCGGCACGGCGCTGTGGACTGTATTAGTCCACTACGGAAGTGCCTCGGAACACAGCTTCTGTAGAATCCGCCCGCGCACCGGCTTTTCTGTGATGATTGCGGGGCTAGCGCAGCCCGCGGCCCAAGCCCCCATCGCCCGTAAGCAAGACAATAGCGCGTCACAGCCTTCAAGACCCAGGGCACCGCAATGCGAGCTTCCTGGGCCTATGCCTCTAGGTCCGTGGCATGGTTTCTCACGTCAAACGCTGCTGCTCGATGTCCCACGAAATAGACGGTTGATCCATTCTGTGAGTCCCGCGGATTCCCCACGGACGATGTATTTACCCCATCTTGGGGAGGCACCCACTGAGTCTCTCGCGCGCGCCTTGCTTGCCGTTAACCCGATGCTCGCATGTCATCTCTGACCTGACCCGTGCACACGCGGCATTGTCCCAGAATCGAAGTTTTTCACGTGACCTATTGAAGAGGACGAGTATTCGTCAAATGGGGCATGGGCACTCTTCTGGTACTCGATCGCCTCCTCGAAAAGAAAAGGGCTCGTTGATGAACAGACGGGTCAGTCCAGTCTAGTCGGGTCTAGAGTGGCAGATTGGCCAACAAGCGTGTTCCAGGTTCATGACCAAGTTGCCCTGGGCCACCTCCACCGAGATGCAAAGCGCGACGTGTCCACACGTCGATCACTCCCCAGGGACCTTTCCTTATTCACCATTGTCCTGACTCTTTCGCGCCTGTTTGTGTCCCTCGTCTCGGCACCTGGTGCACCTCAAGATGGTCACGTGAAAATTCAACCTTGAACGTTCCCACGCTGCCAAGTTCCCACCAATTCGCAAACCTCATACGGACGAGAGCTGCCAGTGCTTGCTAGCCCGGGGTGGCATGAGAACAAAATGTTACCATCCCAGCTAGACCTAATTACTAACAATACCAGTACTCAGCAACCCGGGCAACAATATGATCCATCTATTGTACGACAACGTCCTCATGTCGCCAAAATGTCCCAAGAGAAAGAAAAATAACCAGGTACGCGTCCAGCGCCCGGAGTTTCTCAAGCGGGAGGGTATAGCAAGACCATAGAATGGGTCAAGAACGCCATTTCACTTACGCTTTGGTTTTGCGGTGTCCCAATAAGAGTGAGCGGGGGCGCGCCGATCCCAGTACCCATGCCAGTACCGATGCGCATGCCCACGCCACCGCCGACACCAAGCCCCGCAGGCATAAACACGCCCAGACCCGGGCCATCCTTCCGCAGACCCATGGCCGTCTCGTCCGTCATCGTAACGCTCGCGGCTGGGTTGCCCAGTATGTTCTCGAGCCCAAAGCGGAATCTGTCGATGCGCTCGCCGAACGCGTGGCCGACCTCGTGCCCGTGGTCGAGCTTGAACACACGGATCTCGCGCAGGAACTGGTTGAGCACCTTGGCGCACAGCAGTGAGAACTCGGGCCAGTTGGAGCTACGGGTGCGCGCCAGGTATGAAGCGGCGAGAGTCGAGGTGCCGTCGAGGATCGATATTGCTACGGACGACTATAGCCCGGTGTGGGTTAGCACTGCTCAGCCCCGCCGGAGTCTAAGTGGAAGTTGGGTCTCGTCCGAGTCGCATGCACGGATTTTCCCGGAGGGCGGCGCCGAGGCCGGTCGTGAGCGCTTTGAGGATGACCTGAGCGGCAATGGTTACATTGAGCGAGTAGTCATCTTGGCTGTACGTGTATGCGTACGTGGTCAGCGGGAAGACTGTGAGGCAAAGCGGCGGACATGGTATGTATCGGAGTCTACGCACATCATTATACGGCCGCCTTGTCTCTCACCTCGGTGGCAGTGTCGGTTGTCGGCTGGAGCCTCTCGCCAATTATCAATTCACGGCGCTGCACAAACAACGCGCATATGCGGGGCAGTATGTACTGTACTGTACATCAGCAAAGCAAGGAGAGGAGAATAAAAAGCTGGTTATCCGTCCATCCGCATCTGGCGTTTTTTCTCGGCACAATCCAACTCGTCGTATCGAACATCGAGTGTCGCTCGTCAATGGGGCCATGTTCGCGCGAACGAGGACGCGGCGGTGACAAGGAATGTGCGCTACTGGGAATGCGGCCGCCTATTGGGATTTAGGCAACTCCTTGCTTGTTGGTCCATTGTGGCCGCTTTTTGGGCGCACCCGGGCCATCATCCGCATCATGTCCAGCGATTATCAGCCAAGGAATTTCTAATGGCACCGACTTGCAGTACGCCCGCTAGTGACAATCGCCTCAGCAGAGGCATTCTTCCTTGATCTCGACTGGAGATTAGAGCGGGACTCTCAAAGAGCAGACTCGCCTGGCACCCGTTACTCGAGCGCTCACGCCGCATGATTCGCCGCATGAAGAAGCCCCAGCGACGAGACGGACTGGCTTTCCAGCTGGCGCACTGTCCGTAAGCGAGTCACGGAAGTCGGTCGCGCAGGTGTTTCGTGATACCAGAAGAAATGAACCTGGTGGTCTCAGATTCCATCCATTCTCGCGCCTCTCAGAAGTTCGGCTAACCCAGACAAAGCCGATCGCCTTGTAAAGAGAAAGGCATAGCTTTCTGATAGGTAACTCCGCGGTGTGTAATACAAGAAAAGTAATACAAGAAAAGTACATAGTAACAGCATAGGACCCCAACTAGGGTTCAGTTGGGGACAGTTTCCATCATGGTTTGCTTATGTAATTCCTTCCAGTCACCTACTCAGGTTCCCACTAAGAGCGTCCTTCGTTCCTTCACCTCATCGGGATCCTTGAAGGGCCTGCAACATTGGGTTCATCCCTGGAATGGAATTGAAAGAGTGAGCTGAAGGAAACTGTGATCGCGGTAAGTCTCAGGCCAACTCACAAAGGTGCTATGGGAGGTGCTTCAGGCGGAAGATGGACTACGCCGTCAGGCGAAACTTTCGAGAAGATCTGGAGCCTGTTCCTGCCGTGCAGGTAGTCGACCCTGCATGGACCTTGGCCCAACTCTTCTTCCGTGTGGCATCTCTCTCTGAACGCGTTGTCAACCCCTTCCCGTTCATCAGCTCTCAGCTTATTCAATTCGCGCGTGCGCAAAGGCTTCCTCGCGTCCTCATTTATCGCCGTTAGCACGTCTTGAACGGTGATCCCAATACTCGGAGAGTCGTTGGATGTGTGAATGCGGATAGGTTGTGAGTATCCTTGATAGTTCTCCAGCGTTACTGAGAGCATGGGCGGATACATGGCGGGGGAGTCCATTTCTTCTTTCGGAAGCTCGAAGTCGTGGTCGGGCTGATTGCTGATGTCGAGCTTGAGAAGGTACCTCGACAGTACAGGATGCAAGACGAGTGGGATTAACTCTCCCTTGGGCCGCGACCATTAATTTATGAATCATTCTAGTTCCAAAAGAAAGATATCATACCGAATATTCTGCCTGAGCATAAAAAATCGCCTTGTCCTCCTCAGGAACCGGGGGTTCATAATCGTGTAGGATTGCAGCTGGAGGACTAGCAATCAGTTCCTCTTGCATGTCTTGTGTTGATGTAGGACATATACCACCGTTCTCAACAAGAAAGTTGGTTCCCTTTTGACGCAAAGAATCCGCTACCGCATCGGCAGTCCAGGTATCCTAAGCGCAGGCGTTAGTGGATGACTTGCGTGTAAAGTACAGTACGATGATTTGGACCTACTACATCTCCAACGAATTGTCCAAGGTCATCGTGATGGGCAATGGCTATGGCATCCTCATGGCATTTCTTTTGAGAGCGCTAAGTCTCCTCGAAGCAAGAGGCCAAATCTAGGCAGACCAACCTCCGCGATATAGTCCAAAACCCCGATTAGCGGGTCGCGGTACTAGAAGCTCGACGTCATGCCCCTTCCTAGATTATCTCAAAAATCCCACGTACACTCGGCACATTTGGAACTCGTGTCACCTGTATTTCATCTTCTCGACGGTTATCAGGGTCGTCGGGAAGGGGCTCTGCTGCGGCCTTAAGGAAGGTGTAGAATAGAAGGCGCTTTCCTCGGAAGCCCCTGATGAATACGCATTGATTCGGAGACTCAGACTTATTCAATGAAATAGGGATCAGTGCATGCCGAGATAGGTGACCAAGAAAACGTACCGGGCGTTGAGAGCTGTCATGACGCAATATGCTTGGGTTGATCGTGTTAGGATCCCAGAGAAAATTGCCCCTCTCGGCTCCAAGTTTCAGAGAAATCCTCACGTCCTGGTTTTTCCCAGGAAATACGCCCATCGCCCATGAGGTAACCAAAGTACACCCAGTGACGAGGATGATATCTTCCATGTATTGTACCTCCTCTCTCTTCTTTTGTGCAAGGGCGAACCAACCACTGATATGTTCCCGGAAGTAGTCCTCAAACACTTTCGTACGGATAACATCTTCGCGCTGGCCGTCATAGGGGATGTTCAGAAATGCTCCGACGTTCTTCTTGCATGTATACGAGACCCTCATATTGTCTACGAGACTGTGAGAAGGTAAGTCGGAGATGGATACCGAGGCGGCCGTACCCCTTGACTCCTGTGCGGAAACATGACGCGAGCAATAATTCCCTTTATCAAACTTTGCTGGACGGGTGTTTTGGAATAGATCCCCTTCCATCATGTGGCCTAGTTCGTCAGCGTTGTATTTCGGATTGTCCGATGGGTGCAGCACGTTGAACATGCGAACGAAGTACCCTTGATGAACGTAACCAACGTCGCCAATTGATACGTGGTGATAGTGGGTGCTAGGATCTGGCTCCCATAACGCATAGCCGAGCAATAGGGAAGAGAGTTCCTGATTGAAAATGTCGTAGTGTGCCAACGGCGGCATAATGGGAGGTATTAGTTGATTGGACAAGCTGAAGTTCTGTCCCGTAGGTACGGGGAGTGAGTGAAGGCGAGCGACCCGTGCCGTAGGCACGGACAGAAGCTCGTTACAGTGAATTGCAGTAGATACTGTAGTCGGTTCGCTTACATAAGAGGTTCTGGTCCCGGCTTCCCGGCCCGGGGGCTTTGGTATCACTCTACATCAAAGGATTCGGATCAAATACACAATGACGGCAAGGTCCTTCATATCATGACGCCGCACCGCTCTTCGATAATCACTGATTAGTGTGGTACCGGTCAGGTTTCTCCAAGCGTAACGATCAAAATCGCTCCCGCGACAAAGTGCGACAATCGGTTTTTTTGAACCTTCTGGGTCTGCTGCGTGCGTGTGTCAGAGTGATTCAGCCTGAGGGTCACGTGTCCAAATGGCGTAGGTTGTGCGCCATCGTTTTCTCCCATTCCCCACAACGCGGCAACGTGCCCACGGTATTGTTGGCTACTGGGACTCTGGCCTTATTGCAATTTTCCTGTCATTGCTGTGACTCACTGGCCTCCTGACACCCAAGAAGCGCTTTTTTCACGCCGTGCCGCCTCAACCTGCCCCATCAGTCTTGCCTATCGTCATAAGCAACATGCATGATTCTGTATTGCGACGCCGCATTCCCAAGGGTGGGGACGACGTTATTGCTGCAAACGAGCGTCATGATCACGTATGCGAGATTGAGCTCTGCGATCTAAGAAAATGAACAATTTACCAGTGATGGAAAAGCCAGACATTTCTCTGATTTGGGTCGAACGATCCTGTGGCGCCGGCGCTTCCCGATGGGTTCTCGAGTGGATCAGCCTTACATCTACAAACATTCTGGTTGGATGGAATTCCATTTCCAGCGTCTCTGAAGCCTTTTCTGTATGCTGTGAACCTTACCAATTTTCGACTAGATGATATACCGAATAGTGGCTACAATCCACCCAAGGCGATAGCCACATGTGTATTCTCCTTGATCGGGCTCCAATCCCTTGTTATCGAATCCAATTCCCCCACTTCTTACCCCGAGCGAAGAAGCTGACGTCCTCCATTTTCCCGTGCCGTCATCCCCGCACTCACCGGTTGTTGGGTCCAAGGCGTCAGCGAGTACCTGGAGGATCTTCTGGCCCAAATCGATGTTCCTCTACTCCGCTCGTACGGTGGGTGAACTTTGTCCACTATGAAGCTTGATCAAGGAATGGGAATGTTGTCTAGAATTGGGGTGAGTTGTTCGAAATCGCTTGAATGTGGGCCGGTATGACTGATGCAGTGATAGTCATCGACATTGGGGACACCCAAAAACTGATCAAAGTTTTCTATTATTGTTCTCGGTTCTCGGCCTTGGATGTTTCTCGGTCTTCGATGATGATTTAGAATTAGTTCTGTACCGACTCTACTTAACTGTCCATTCTACTTGCATTCGGTGTTCTCCTACTTCTTAATTATAGTGTGTCTACAAGCGACCGATGTCTCTTTACTTACTAAGTCCATACTACGTTTCTCTGGTATTCTCCTATTGTCTTGGTTATGGCCTGTCTGTATGCGAACTGTGTTGCGCGAATCCATCATCTTGCTATCCCGAGAATTCCTTGGTATAGACCACGATGTTACAGTGTCGATAGCAGAGAAATCGGGGCAAGAGCGACGGTGCGGGGGCAGCAGAAGCTTGACCCTCGTACATAAATACTACATTCGAAAGAATTGCACATAGTTTGTTAAAAGGAGCAACATTCATTTTGATCGTCAGCTCTTACTACTACGTCGAACCCATGACCTATACAACATGTTTTCTGTCAACCGACGCTCCATCACTCATTATCTATCTAGGAGGCTGGCAAAACAATACTAGTTTGGGCATCACGTTGTATACCTATGTAAGCCACTGTATACGTTATGGACGGTGTGGTATGCTTGGGGGTGGTGCAGGCGCGGGACTCGGACAAGTAGGGCTAAATAAGCTAATAATAGTTAGGGGCACGGCTTGGGATGGAGGGCGGAAAGTTGCTTGTGTTATTAGCTACTGTGGCATCCGCACCCAAATCAAGAGTCGGAGCTAAATTGACGTTTGCCAGGGCCGGAGATGCCGCGCTCTCCTTCCTCAGCATCGCAATGAGAGTTAACGCACACACAACAATCGTAGGAGACACAGTGGTCCTAGTTCCCTATCGGTATGTATGTAATCGTTCCGGACTTTCGTTGTGAATGACTGTCGGACCAGAATAGAACATGTTAAGGTCCGCATTTTGCCATGGACCGCGCTGAGAAATCCGATCCGGGCCTTGCACCTACGGCACTAACATAATGACAGACATATCACGCGTGGATGCAGAATGCAGAACTACGCGAACTCACCGCGAGCGAGGAGCTCACATTAGAGGAAGAGTACGCGATGCAACGTGAGTCCCCTACCCTCCCTTTGGTGACTCTGACCTGTAGCCAAATGGAATGTTGATTGATATGGAGGTGAACAGGGAGTTGGCAGGAAGATGAGGACAGGACGTGGCCATTTCATCTACCCTATAACACCACCTCATACTTTTTTTCTATTACAGAACTTACATTCATCGTCCTCGCACGTCCATTGGAGCCCCCACTACCCACTGGCCTCGAGCTCACAGATGAGGATATCAAAGCGCTCCCTATAATAGGCGACGTCAACCTCTTCTTCAAGAACCGGCGCGAGGACGCTGAGTTCGAGGTCGAATGCGAGGTGATGATAGCTGGTCCGTGGCTATGTCTTCTTCGCCTGTTAAAGGGAAAGACCGATGCATGGCACGGCTCCTGCAGAGCCCGCGTACCGTGGCCAAAGGCGTGGGCATGCTGCGCTAACGCTGCTCCTATGTTATGCGTGCGACAAGTTGGGTGTGCAGAAGGAATCCTTCGTGGCGCGCATTGGCGCGGCCAACAAGCGCAGCCTCGCGCTCTTTGCGAGCCTTGGCTTTGGGATTGTCCGTACTGTCGCCATCTTTGATGAGGTCGAGATGCGGGTCGTCGATGCGGGGGTAAGCTGGTCACCGGGACAGGTACGGGAGTATTCTTGACGCAAGGTGGCACTACGCCGGCTTATACGCTTTGTATATCTGTCAATTATCTCTTCCTTTCTACATCCTTTCTCTGGGGTTATCATTCATGGTGTGCCTGACGTCAGTGCCCACCTCATCAATCTTGTAGCTTCCCCGCCGTCATGATTTCTGCCCAATCATACCTAGGACACTGCATCGGTTGTCTCGTTCAGATGCGCCTTAAGGTCTACAGGGCTCTAACTGATGCTCCTACTACGAGTGGGCTTGAGCCATTGCATGCCAGCCCACAGGCTCAGAAAGCTTCAGAGGCGGTGACCGGTAGGGTGTATTAACACTGCACTTGCGGAGAAATCGAGCTGCATCCACACCCACTGATTCGACCCCTGGTCGACACTGATCGACTCGGGCGTACCGTCCTTGAGCAGCGTGCAGCAGGCGTGCACCTCTCCAATTGTCCAATCGCCGTCATATGCTCTTGAACGACGGCAGCGGAATCTGGAGAACCGAAGTAGTATCGCTCGTATGGACTGTGTTTTTGTCCGCGCAAGGCAGCGCGTGAGCGAGGACTGGCCGTGACTGCAGGTGCAACGGGCAATCGGATTACCCCGTGGTGGGCCGTAGAAAGAAGGGGCCAAAGCGCCACACGCTGTCTGTTCTGTATCAAGTAGAGCACGTTTGTCCGTTCGCCACAACAGATGCACGCTGACGCTCCGTCGTGAGATGAGGCCGGAGCGTCATGACAAGGGAGCCCCCACGCATGGGCTCGCTGACATCCCTGACTATGTCGCAAGTGCAGATAATGTCAGTTTCGAGCTGACTGGCTTTGCCCGCCTGCAGGCTCCTTCGACACGAGGACATGATAGGTCAAAAGTGGGGAAGATGAGGGCGGGATAGTAGGTGCTGCTGCGCTACGGACGGGACGTCGATCTCATGAATCATGCTAGCAGTGATAGAGTGAACGTCCGACGGAATGATCAATCCAGTCGATGGTCAAGGTGATGCATCCATCGTGGACGGATTTTCCAAACTTTACGGTCAGGGTTATACGCACCTTGCTCTGCCCATCAAAGAAGATTGCGTCATGCGGCTTGTCCTTCACCACAGTCCGTTGACTCGGAGGAGGCACCTGTAGTCACGTCAGACGTGGCGGCGTGTTGGGGAATTGGGTTACTGGCTATCGGACGTGACACACGGCTAACCGCCAAGCCCATGACGGTCCCAAAATGAGAAAACAGAGCGATTGCTCACGGTCGAGGTGCTTAGTATAGCACATCACTCCCCTCCACCCTCAGGCTTCCATTTCGGCTATATATCACAGAAGCGTTACGAAACCCGCACGGCCGCGGCGGAGGGCAGGCTCGCTGGATGCTACTAGCCCCTCGGTCAAACTGAAGCGCCGGGGCCCAGCCTAAATCCCCTGAGCTCGTTGCATCATCCGTCTACTGGTATACCACAATTACGGATCACCGGTGAATATCCATCAATGTAGAGGTGAGGAGGGCAGGGATATGATTTATCAAGTCACCAACACGAGTCCGCACCAGGACGTGGTGGGTCGAGAGTCCATACCCACCCTAACGCGCGGCTTCGTCTGACGTCAAGGCCGCGCTGCGATGGCCTACCGTGCTCGACGCGGCGCTCGTGCGCCGCTTGTTCAATTATTTCGTGTGGAGCGGATACCCCGGGTGGTGATCTCAACTGCACGCCTATTTGCAAGAGAATGGCACACTTTAGCTTTCCCCTGTGTGAGTCGTAAAGCAGCGAGAAGCGGTGCCATCTTGGGTTGAATATCTAAACATTCCAACACAAGCACATATATTGAACTCGAACAAAAAAGAAACATAATCAATTTACTCTGGAGATATCAATTCAAAACTAGTCCCGCGGAGAAGTCGAGTCACTGCAGCTTTGCTAACGCGGACGTAATACCGTCGTCCGCCCAGTCTTCCAATACAACCGGACGTGGTTCCCATCCCAGGGCTTTGGCGCGTTCGCCGCAGGCGTGCTGACTTGCACCGAAGAACAGGTTTGCCCTGAGAGAAGAACAGAGTTGCGTCGTCAGCATGGAACGGATGAGCGCTGACTTTCGCAGAGAGGGCTTATCGCGTACGCACGGGGGTGGAAGAACCGATATGGGAACACTTTGCGGCGTACCATCTTCCAGCCTTCCGAGGCGAGCGAGGACACCGCCAAACACGGTCATGATGTGGTTCCATGGGTGGGGCGTACTGACGGCGATGTAGTACCTCGAATATGGGCTCGCCTTGGCATCCGCGCGGCTCAGTATGCGCGCAAAGACACGCCGGTAGAGATCGACAAGGTCGTCCAGACGCAACTAGGAAAGAATGGCGCGACGATGAGCCAAGGGAAAGAGGTGCTCACAACACAGGGTAAAGGGAGACACTCACCGTGTAAAAGATGTTTGAGCCCTCGCCAATATAGATGGCTTTCTTGAACGCGAGTGCCAATTGCGTCATGAACTTGAAGAAGACCGAGCCAGCGGGGACTGGTCCGGTAGGTGGGCCTACGATCGCTGCAGGGCATATAATATAGGACTCAGTGTAGCCAGCTTCCGATGCCTGCATAATCCTAGAAAGGCGCAGTCAACGGTAGTCGTATACACGGTCCCAGAAGGACTTACGGCACGTCAACCTGACCGTGCAGCATCTGGGGAGTGATGGCCCGAATATCCGCTTCGTTCCCGTCCTGTACAGAAACGTCGAAAATGAACTCCTCGCACGCAAGTCAAGGCTACGATGCGGGACAGGGATGGGGCATACGTTCCAAACTTTTCCGTTGGGGTCATGCTTGCCCTCCGTCGTACCATCCGCGAATACTGCCACCCCGCTCGTGTGGAGTAAGACAGCCGGGGACATCCCATCCTCTACAACGCGTGCCTTCTGCCCGGCCAGGATGGCCGCGTTCAGCGCTACATCGTCGCTGTCGGCTGTATTGATGGTGATATCTGCAGTACGGGTGTGTGAAGTGATAAGGTCGGTATCACTGAAACTGCCTTGGACGACATTGACGCCCAAGGCCCGGACCGTCTCAGCGTGCGTAGGGTTCCGCACCAGTGCAGTGACCTCGAGATCAGGGTAGCTCTTGAGCAGGTCAACAAGCACAGCGCCTAATTACGTTAATCACCAACTGTGCTAGAAAGTGGAATATTGACCACGCGACAACACACGGACCTCCGATGTAACCTGTCGCGCCGATGTAGAATACGGTGGGCATTGTCTTTGGGTCAACTAGGAGAGAATTGTCTAGGGCTCAACATGGTACGGGGTTTAGATCGACTGGATTTATATAGAGGATTTGAAAAGAGAGAGACCCTATACCCATTCCAATCTATTGTCAGCCTTCAGCTTATTGTCTCGATCCAGAGTTGGTTCCGCATTGGGGCGAAACAAGGCGCCGAAAGAAAACATGACTGAGAGACCAGGTTGGCTGGTACCGGCCCTGAGTTAGACTCACAAAAGCATATCCGCCACCATCCAAATAAGATCGTACAAAAGCTACAATACAATCATGATGAGCCCCACAGGATATTAATACACACCCCTGGTAACTACCACCCCCAAAATGTTTTCGACAACAACGTCTGAAAGCACTGCTCAAATCTGACCGTCTCGGCATCGGATGCCAACCGATCCTCCGTCAAGCGCAAACTGGCAACACTGTGGGGCCACGGCGGGACCCGGCCCCGGAACATATGGACGCCTGTTGTCTTTTTAATCCGCATTTATGCTGTCATGTCGATACCTAACTTACTACGCATTTATCTCACCTCACTTTAAAATTTATTTTCGCTCGGGCTCTACTACCTTGACACCTTGTTATGGACTATTATAATAAAATATTTCCCAGTCGTACCTCAGTCCTTTCCCCCAAAGGCTGAGTCTTCGTTTCGCTTCCTACAGTTCTTTCTAACTTGAATAGAACTAGTTTATTTCTTATTAGGGGATTTTCCATTATTGTAGTATACTTTGGCGGCAGTCTATGGGTACATCTAAACCCTCGGCTTACTGTAAAATGTATGTTGGGGTGGGAACCCTTAGCTTTGTAACTTTGTTTCCGAAAGTTCAGACCTAGTAATAATAGACTCCCATTTCGGCTGAACACCTTGCGTGGGCCGGAAAGTAACCGTATGCTCTCACTATGCCGCATAATCACATGTCCACACTCAAGATCCACCGGCAAGTAGTGCCACCAATAAATGAGTGAGTTCCATTAATGTGTATGGACTCTGAACATGTGTCAGTGGAGACGTTGGCCGTCTATGATAGATATTATCTGAGGTTGATCAGGCTCTGGCACACAAACGAGTTCGTTTTGGGTTTCGCTTACTATGGGAGCGGTCAAACTCCATAATTTACAGTACAAGAATCGCGGTGTTTTATGCCGCGGTGTAGCTCGTGCGCTGGGCGGCCTTTGTCACTGGTTGACTTTGGAAGATTGAGACTGTCTTCTTCTACGCCACTCATCAGTTGCTCAATGAGTAGTGCCCCAGTCTACCGTTCAGCTCAGCGCCCAGGAGATTAAGTCGTATTGTGTAGTGTATGTAGTTGTCAGGCCACACAAGTGTACATAAGAAACTGACATAATATCAATTAATGTAACAAGCAACCCGTGCCGTAGTGATCGTTCTTGATGACCCATAGAGATTAGCACAACTAAGGGGGAAAGGGAATTGAGCTATGAAAAAGGGATAGGAAATGTGTCGGCAATATAGCCTTCAGAGCATGGCCCGAACACTTCCTCGAGACGCCGTTTCCAGCGGTGTTGGCAAAACGTCACGATCGAGAAGGGGCCTAAAAATTCCCCCACCCCACCCGCTCTCATCAAACACCTGCAGAGAACTGACGAATTGCTTCCACTTTTCATCCGACACTATCGGCGCCACGATATATGGCGCAACATCCATTCGCGCAAGGTACTCCTCCAAACGCGGGAAGACAGCCTCGAGTGCGCGCACCTCGCGTTCCCGCAGCTCTGCTCGGGTAATGCCCAGGCGCTCCACGTACCACGCTTCATCCTGCAACGCTGATGCAGCCTCAAATAGGTCGAGCAGCGGACCATCAACCTGCGCAGCGCGCGCGGCGTCGTACGCTATGCGGTGACCGATCGCCTTTATCAGTGGCAGCGAGCGCGGAAGGACCTCCCGGTTGTACGTATCGCTGCGGTGGCTAGTCGCTGCAGCGAGGGAGGCACGAAGCTCAGAGAAGAGCCCCTTTTCGTGCTGAGCAAGGAGACAATCTGGGTACCGCGGTGGCTCGAGTGCGTAGCGTCCGAGAAGTAGCTCTGATGCGAGGCCTGCAGCACGAGGATGAAGCATGAGAACGGCCAAATGCACTGGATGGATACCTACGGATAGAGATGCCCAGCATGTCACCCTCGGCGATTGCAATTCCACGCATGTCAGACTGGGGAAGCAGTGGCGTAAGCAACACAGAGTCGGGACGGAGAGACTATACAGACATGCATAGCGGGGAGCTGGTTCGCTTCAAAGAGGCCCTGCGCTCCGCACCGGTCTCCAAGCGTGAAATTCGCCGCCTGAGCTGTTTGGATCATCACCACCTTATGCACTGTCGCAACGGCATGGCGCACACGTGGGTCCAGAGCTGGGTCCATGAACCATGCAACGGCCTGCTTGTGCATCGCCTCCAAAACGAAGGCGTGCATGACTGCAGTCAGGATCGGTTGCTTTTGTGTCTGGAAGGAAATGATCGGCCTGGATATCCCACTCGTATCAACGACGTGGCGTCGTAAGCTGTAGCGTGCAGCAATGTAAGATGCAACTTGCAGTGACGGTATGCCGAGGGAGCTCAGCGCGATTGTGCCAACGGCAACACGATGAATGACGTTGAAAAATGACGCGCGAGGATCTCTAGGTTTCTTGATGCTTCCAAGCAGGGCCGTTGGTGGTATTCTTACATGGCTGAAGTATGTCAATGAGTGGTTGATAGGGCGTGAGCAGCCACGTGAGGGTAAAACCCTAGAGGGAAGGATCGATTGTTGGCAAGTGAAGTATGGAACCAGATTATGACGTACTTGATTTTGACCCCTGGGGTCATAGATCGGCCGTCATGTAGCTGAAACACGAATGGCTTGATCCCATGATCATCTCCTTGAACGATGGTCCGCGCAAATACGATAGAAATGCAAGGAAAGTCGGAGTCAATCGGTGATGTAGGTGGCATATACCTGACAACCGCAATATTAGCCATGTGTTCAACAGAGTTATAAGATTCCTCCGCCATCGCGCGTGGTGAGCTCACTTCGCTGCTCGCTCAGTTGGCATATCAAGGTCAAAGTACCCATCGGGTAATAACGTTGCAGTTGTTTCCATGTGTATCACATCCAGACCATGTCCGATCTCCGTCAGGCAGTACTGTCCCCTGTAAGAATTAGACTATGGCTTGATCTGGGACTGAAATACGGACGACGGTGCTTACGAGACTTCGAAATTCAACACGCGCTGAAGAAGGGGAGCTAGGCTGGGTTGTTCAGGTAGATAGGTCGCCAATGTTCCGGCGCAGAGATTATACTGGAGCGTGAGGAGTGTCGCGGCGGCGCCATCAATACTCGCGATTGGATCAGTGTGCAGATCCCAGAACTTGGGTGAAAGAAAGAGTACGTCTTCAACTGTTAGAGCTGGGATTGAACCTCAGCTGTGGCATAACGATGGTGCGCCGTGACACACGTACCATATGCCTTTCCTATTGCCCTTGCACGTTCATACGAGAGCTTGATCCGATCAGGAATGGAGAAACCCTCGGTTCGTTGAGTGAAGAGGGCAGTCTGAGCAAGTTCTCGAGTCGGTCGCATATGCTGGACAAGTAGGGAAGTATGGGGTATGGAGTGACCTTCCCCACATGAAGTTAGTTTTTAAATATAGGAATGCCTAGAAAGTGTAATGTGCAATAAGAAAGATGAAGATTCATGGAGCGGGACGGAGACGGGTCGCGTGCGTTTGGACTTGGCAGTGCTCAGAAGGTAAGATTCGGCGTGACCGGGAGTCCTTACGGAGCAAAAGGCTTGCCGAAATGAGGCGAGCTTGCCGAGCTTGGACTAACCTCCGCTCTCAGATATCTGCGTCCAACGTTCGACAAAGCGGTGTACGCGTTATTATATCAAATGAGATGGCAAGGGGGTGACAAATGACCGGCATACCGAAGCAGGGCAACCCTCCACAATGGTGCTGTAAGATGATCATCTGAGTCGCCCCCACTATTTGAAGTCATAAACCCAAGGTCATCACAATCAACTGCCTCAACGCACCACGGATGGCCTTGACACGTCTCCCTTTGTCAGTACTACAGACCCCCGACACCAAAAGTCCTTTACGGGAACAAGTTCAAGAGAAAAGGAAATGCTTCAAAAGCCCGCGATCGCAACCAGAGCCATAATTATGGACTTGGAGATGGCTTCCTAGAAGCCCAAGATAGCTTGAGGCTCGGTCAGACGACCGAGCGCTATACAGTTGGGTGGTTGGAAAAAGCAGATCATGTTTACGTAACTACAGCACAGGTCGCTGAGCTGATATGGCTGACTCAGGTTTGCAAAGACAAAGACCATGACAGCCTGAGTAAGCTTTAACATTTTTATTGGTCATTTTCTCATTTCGCAGACGCCGCCCATTATCAAAACAGCGCTCGTACACCTCACTTTTCACCTACAGTACCCCGGATTCTCCGCCAGGGGAATAGATGCCACACTGGGCCGCTCCGGGAACGCAGACCTACGGAGTGGTCCTGACCTACCTCGTTCTGCTTCGGGAACATCTTCACCCTGCCTCTCGCATCTAGGAGCAGGTCTTTACCCATTCTGTTTACGAGAATCCGGGGCGTACCCCTAAAAGCCGTGTGCTTCTGGAGGTTTGAAGAAAATGTGCGGACAAACCTCCTCCGGTGACAGTGTACTCCAGGCATTTGTTATCGGAGACGGTTCCTCTGCAACGCAGGACAGCGCTTGCTTCGAGTCGGGTAGGTTTGAACTAACCTCGGCAACTCTGAGTTGTGATGCTTCGCCACGAAAGGTCTACATGTTCCCGGCCATTGCCCCAGCTGCGAGCACGCGCCAGTGAAGGTCTAATTTAGTGCGTTGTGATCGTATTCGCTTATTGCAGCGGACCATAGAGGGTGAACCGCCTAGTCAATGGATCAACATCCCTTGATCCCGATCCCATCACCTCCCCGTCGAAAATTTGATGTGTGCCTACATCCATTTTTATAGATTTCTGAATGACAAGAACGTGGCCCAATACATGAATAGAATGGGTTTTCAAATCCAGCTCCATGGCTAGCAAAGGAGCGTTTACTCTGATTTATCCATGATTCGATTCGAGTGCAGGCTTCCCATATGACGTCAGTCAGTTTGAGACGCTATGCTGCCTTTACCCTCCTCAGACACCACTGGCAGTGGCAATTTTCGCCTAGCTTGTGGACTATCGTAATAACTTCACGCCACGCTCGGTGTGGTTCGTCACTGCATATGTTGGATCAGGAACTCAGCCTTTGAGAGAAAGACTGTATACTTAGTGTATCTACCTGTTAGAATAGGAACTAGGTAGATAGTACATGTTAGTGAAAGTGAAAGGAAGAGAACACTAATACTACTGACCTCAGTCTTCGAGAGAAAAACTGAGGGACTACTGGCACGCAGTATCGTACCATAAGTATCTGCAACAAAGTGGAGTCCGGGCGA